>JAVGWN010003250.1:0-10435 GCA_034552555.1 Semaprochilodus insignis | reverse complement strand
ATATTTACCACCAATCACAATTTTGAATACCTTATACTTTTCCCAGTATGACATCACAATGTTTTCAGCAGCAGCTTTTGATGTGGAATATGGATTGGTTGGCCTTTTCGGACTCAGCTCGTCAAATTTCTGTCAACAGAAAATGCTGAGGATTATAATCCCTTACGTTTCAATCAATTAAACAAGGAATTCTAGAAAGCCTTTTCTACTGAAGCTACGGATAACACAACTTTGTTTAACGATTTTCTTCCTTTGGCAAGCCTTTGATTACACTTGATAATCAATCGTTACTCTATCATTTATTAGTTTCGCGACTGGAAATCTAAAAAAATGTAAAGTGTAGCTGCAAAATGCTGCTAATTATATCACAGGTTTCTAGTATGCGACTTATACAACTGGACACCATATAATTTTTATTTATTTATTTATTTTCTGCATATTTCAATACTAACTAGGCAACAAAGGCATCCATTATCATGTTAAACATTTAATTATTTGCAAAAAGAGGCTGACCTTGTCTAGACTGTCTCCATACACCTCGTCAGTGCTCATGTATATGAACTTTTCCACTCCAGCTTCAAATGCTGCTTGGAGCAATACGCTTGTGCCATCTGCATTCACGTGCATGAATTCAGATGGATATAGGAAGGAATTCTCTACAGAGGAGCAGACATAGCACACTCAACATTTACCTACTTCAATGAATGCAGATATATCAGGTGAAACAGCTAGGTGCACTCTCAAGTTAAATAAGTTTTGGAAAAACCAAAACTATTACTCACCAACATGTGATTGAGCGGCACAATGGAAAACAATGTCAACGTTTTCAGTAGAAAACACGTGGTTAATGAAATACTGATCACATATATCCCCCTGTGGAGAAAGGGGCCAAATCAATCAGTTGTTGAAGACTTGCTGACATGTTTGATGCTTGATTAAAATGATATAACTGTATATGTAATGTAAAATCAGGACACCTGCCAACCAAATGTTTGATAAGCAATCCAAACTCATTTTACTTATGAATGTGACTCACCTACAATGAGTCTGGATAGTGGTACCTTGAATTAAATTTTGGTGCCTCAAATGTTCATATATTACGTGTACAATAACAGAACGTCTTCATTTTGATCAGTAAATTATCAAGCCCTTTCAAGCTGGATCAGATGTGTTGCAAGGAATAGCAGCTGTACAGGTTGGACTGCAACTGTGCTTGGACAAATTCAGAATCTATTCCAGTTTCAGTTTAGCACTGAGCAAATAAGAATGTTTATGCACAGCAAGCTGGTACACATCAAAGGCTGACTGTGATTCTTTTTTCTTTATTTTAAAATGTAATGTCTTTTGTACGGTGGCCGAGAAAGCCCAACGCACTGCAAGTTAAAAACGGGCTGCAAAGTCTCAAAACACAAGCATCAAAATGACACGACTTGCACAACATTAGCCAAACGCGCTACAAGATCTGAAAACACAAGCATCAAAATGAGACCGCTTGCAAACCATTAACCGAACGCGCTGCAAAGTCTCAAACGCGCAGCGAACACTGAAAACACATGCAACTTCCAAAACACATGCAGAAAGCCTCAAAACACAACGGAAGTGTTTCCGAGGGACACTGAAAGTGGACAGACCATGAATATTCAGTCGGGTTATTGGCCAGGTTTTTGTGTTTATATTTCGTTCCACCTTAAACAATGCACACCGAGTGACTGAAAGAAAAGTTTCTGTTTATTAATGAATATTCATTTGGTTTATTGGCCAGTGTCTCGTGTTTACATTTCGTTCCACCTTAAACAATGCACACCGAGTGGCTAAAATTAAGGTTTAACTGTTTATTAAGTTAACACAAGAACCTGGCCAATAACCCGACTGAATATTCATTAATAAACACATAAAACTTACTTTTGCTGGAACTGGGGCTGTCTCGGCTCTACGTCCAGGTCCGGGTCCGTCCACTTTGTGTGTCCTCGGAAACACTTCTGTTGTGTTTTGAGGCTTTCTGCATGTGTTTTGGAAGTTGCATGTGTTTTTAGTGTTTGCTGCGCGTTTGAGACTTTGCAGCGCGTTCGGTTAATGGTTTGCAAGCGGTCTCATTTTGATGCTTGTGTTTTCAGATCTTGCAGCGCGTTTGGCTAATGTTGTGCAAGTCGTGTCATTTTGATGCTTGTGTTTTGAGACTTTGCAGCGCGTTTTTAACTTGCAGTGCGTTGGGCTTTCTCGGCCACCGTACTTTTGTTCTCCGAGTGCAGTTCTGGAGGGCCAGCATTTAGCCAAGTTTGGTGATTTCCCAGCTCTTGACATGCCAACTAATACTGGTAAATAACTGCTAAATTAAATCAGGCATGTTTAAGTATTTAATTTAACTTGCCCTACCATGAACTAGTTATTAAAACTGACCATGACATTTTTGTCTCGATGGGTAAAATGTTGAAGTGAAGTTATTGTAAGCAATGTTTAAATTCTAATTCTTGCTCTGTTGCTTTATCTGGTGGAAGGAAGTAACTTGAACATGCCCATAAACACTTTATTTAAAACAATAAATAAATAAACAATACAAAAAACACAACAACACACAATGCTACCTCCTACACAGGCCAAAATATCTTCCAGATAAAATAAATACAGTCTAAAAGATCACTTGTAGAACTCTTTGTCTCTATTTTTTCCACCCATGTGTCTTTAACTTCCTCCTTCTGTATGCAAGTGATTTTTGTTATATCCAGTCACCAGAAATATCTCCTGCAATAAATAACTTGAAATAGAACTATATTGACTAGAACCAAAAAAGACTGGGTGGTCTCCGATGTTTGCACCATAATAAGGCAATGAAGAAAGATGGTAATGCCATTTAAACCGTTTAAAACTTACCTGAATGAATTTGTAAGTGCTTGTGTTCTCCAGACATTTGAGGTTCTTTAGACTTGAGCAGTAGTCCAACTAAGACAACAGACAGATGCAGAGAATACAGAGCCGTATTAAACCGTTTTAAAATGTACGAAATGATATAATATATCAGCGAATTATATTATTGGTATCAATGATAAACCAATAACAAACAATTAATAATATTTTTAATTCACTCACTGAATCAATATTGATGATTCGCCAAAGTGGATATCTCACAGCCAACAGTATGACAAGATGCGACCCGCTATTCAAGAGTAGCTTGATTATTTAATTGCTTGGCACATCGAAAAAGCAAAAAAGTTATTATGTAAATGTTTTATTCTTTGAACAAATGAATAAAACGCACTTACATGAAGCCAGCTCCACCAGTCACAAGAACAGTCTTACAGCTCAGTTTTAGTTTGCGGAGCTCAGACTGTTTCTCGGTTTCATCTGACATGGCTGCTCAAATTCTTGAGAGATGTTTTTCTTCAGATGTTCACATTATACGTCACTTAAAAGCTGTTTTTTTCTCTGTATCAGCCGTGACTAGGTCGGATCCCAACATGACAGTCAGCTTCAGAGGTCCAACTCAAAGTCTAACAGGTACTTCACAGTAGTAGCAGTAACACAAGAACACAGCTCACTGATCAGCACTGACGGTTAGCTTTAAACCTCTTTACAACAATTGTTTCTACATTTCACAGAACAGGTCAGGACAGCTACACGAATAAGGCTTCACACGAGTTACATGCTTTCTTTTACAACGTATTACCAAAACATAAAAACGGTAAGCAGCTAACCAACACAGCTAACTAGCTAGCCAACTCCAGACACAAACTCCACAGACGCACTTTACGACCCATCGAACGCTTTGCGGCAGTCTGACACGTATCATATCAGCTGCCAGCGTTGCCCGGCCGTTGTCCCGCCTCCGTCTTCTTCTTATTGGCTGAATGGACGCCTGCGGAGGACATTCTCTTCAAGTGAATGGTCATCACCCCCGTCATTCAAAACAGTCTGAGGAAAGGGAGCAGTCCGCAAAGTACGATCCTCATTCATTGCCGTATATGAGGAATATAAGTCGTTATTTTCGTTTGGTAGTGATGAAACGATGTATTCGTTTTCAGTTATTCTGATCGCTTTCATGCACAGTTTTTGCCCTGCTGTTGGGAAAACCGTTTCGGGAGTGTTTCGGAGCAACACAGCGAGGGAAAACAATGGGCAATATATTACAAGATTTCTGTACCACGGTGGGTTTTCTGATTATTCAAAATTGCAGGGCAGTTGGAGTCCTATTGGAGGTCATAATAACGTAACATGCAGGTATATTTTAATCCGCATCAGCTTTGGATGCTTTAACGTGTAGTAGATACAGTCAAGCAAATACACTTTGTGACTTAAAGGTTTGTACGCTCAGGGGATAAATCTGTTCAGCTGATTGTCACAGTGTTGGAATATACTTGTACACTGCAATAAACTTATGGTATCTGCATAAAAGTATCTGCATAAAAATTGCTTCAACGTAGCTTCATCAGATGTGTGTACATCTCTCTCTCTGTCTCTCTCTCTCTCTCTCTCTCCAGGTGAGAATGGCTTGATGGCTTACAGACTGGAGAACGTGCCCTTGGCCGTGCAGAAGGAGGCCAGGCTGCTGCTGTTTCATGGCATGGAGGGTTTTGACAACCTAAGTTGTCTGGAGAGAGTGTCAGCAGCTCGGCTTACCAGTGAGTCCGGTCCTTTATTCACATGGCGTTAAAATCCTTCACAGTAGTTTATCTTATCATTAACGAACAGACTTAAGCATTATGTCACTAGCCTGGTTTGGTCATGAATCAGATATCAAAACACTCCTTCCTCAGGTTTGTAATTAAAGAGAGATGTTTTACCATAGATATTCTTCAAATACCTCCACTTTAATATCCTTGCGCCTTTGCATGAAAACATGTGACATATACTTGTGAATAACTTTTAAGATTGCCAGTAATTTGCCTACCTTTCAATTATTTAAAAAAAAAAAGTTTCAGGGATATGATTTTTGTGCATACGTGCATGGCCAGACCACTCCGTAAAGTCTTCCACAGCACATGCCAAAGACTTGTGGCCAGTTCATGTGTAAAAACGACTCCTCATGCTCAGTGAACCACTCTTTTACCTTTAAGCTTGATGAATCTTGGCATCTGCTGTCTTGGAATATGTTTGTGCCGTCTGGAAAGAAGTCTTTTGGTGGGTTAACCTGGTCATTCAGTTCATTCAGATAATGAGCTGACTTTATTTTATTGCCACAGTACATTGCTGAGCTTCCACCTGATCAACTGACATGGCCATCATTCTGAAGTAGGGTCAGTCTGGACTCATCAGACCACATGACCTTTTTTTATTGCTCCAGAATGCAATCTTTACACTTCCTAGCATATTGAACCTTTTTCATTTAGCCTCACTAACAAGTGGTATTCTTATGGCCAAACAGCTGTTTAGTCACAATACTTTGAACTCTTACCAGACTATGAAAAAATGTGGAAATATTCTTACTATCACTATTAAACATAGCCATGAGTTATACTGGCCTTTTTATTATCATTCAGTCTCCAATCATGGTAATTCAGGATTTCACCACTATCTTTCCAGGATTTAATATCACTTAATCAGTTAATCTTAAACAGTTCATAACCCAATTCCAGTCATCCTTAGTTGTTTTCCTTGAGTTGCAATATGTAGAACATACTAGCACCTTTTCCACAACCACAGGCTTCTAACATGATTGTTTAAGGAATAAGAAGCTACTCACTGCATCATTTATTAAATATATTAAAGTATTAAATAGTTGCTTATTTAAATCCAAATGGCAACTGGTTTTGGCTAGGCTGTGTACTTGTGCCACTGATTTAGCTCAAATTCCAGGATGTCCATCATTGCCCTTTCTTTTAAAAGTCTTTTAAAAGTGTTATTTTTTTCAGGTATTTCCAAACTAAATATGCTGCTTAATAAAAGAAAGGAGAACTGTTCTAATGGAAACATCTGAAAACATTAGTAGGAGTTCTAGGAGATTGTCAGTTTAACACAGTATTCTGAAGCAGGCTAGTTCAAATACAGTAATAATAATAACCTTTATTTATATAGCACTTTGGGCTTTTTAGAAAATCTTTATACAGGAATATAAGCAAAACACTGGGGTAACAAAACATATCAAATAAAAACTAGTGCACCTTCAATCTATAGGAGAAAAAGGAAGGACTATCCTGAATTTAACATTACCTCCTCTGTGTCAAGGCACAGCTTGTCATGTCTTGTCATGGCAGCAGTTTTTTTAAACACCAGACCCAACAGATAATATCAACTGTGCTGGAATGTATTTGAGAGTATGTTTACAGTATACACAGAGTCGTTTTCCATTTTATCTGTTCCACTTACCTTACAAGGACACACAGTAATTCTAAAATTGCAAACTGCAGTCCATCTATTTCTCTGCATACTTTGTTCCACCATGCGGTTCCACTTTTTGGTGGATCTTCCTTAACACTGTAGTGACACTGATGAGGCAGTAGCGTGTTAGTGTGTGTTGCACTGCTATGAGTGGATTAGACACAGCAGTGCTGCTGGAGTTTTTAAACACGTCAGTGTCAGTGCTGGAATAATAGAATAATAAACCACCCAGAAATATCCAGCCAACAGCGTCCTGTGGTCACTCATAAAGGACTAGAGGATGCAGGAGCAGATGATCTACTGTCTCTGACTTTACATCTATAAGGTGGACCAACCATTTAGGCCACCACCACTGCGTCAATGTCACTGCAGTGCTGAAAATGATCATGCACCTAAATAATACTGGTCCATGGAGCATCTGGAGATGTTAATCAAGTGGCTGGTTGACGTACATAGTACACAGCCAAAAAGTGCTAATATGCTATATGTTGAAAGAAATTACATTATTCCAAATATATTATAACAATGTATTGTGCACATTACTGTATGTAAAACGTTGATTATTTATCGAAGAATTATTTGACAGATATTCTACTATTATTTTATGATAAGTATAGGATTGTGATTGATTAATCTCTAATTATTGCATTTATATTACTTTCACAGTTACCCTGAGCTCAGAGGAGCACAATGAGACCATACCTCGACAGGTGAGCCCCCAGGTCTGGCATGTGATATATACAGATCGCTACACCTGTCAGGAAGAGGAGACAGATGTAGTGATTGAGAATGTGGGCTTCCAGCTCACCATGCTAAACCCAGACTCTGCAGGCAACCCACTGGACCACTTCAGTGCTGAGGAGGCTGGTGAGTTTGACCCTAACGTTACCTAATGAGAGAGCCTATGAAGATGCTATCATATTTTGATTAGTTTAAAAAGCCTTTTCCAAATAACCATCAGCCTTTTTAAGGCTATTATAGAAAACATTGTGACGCAGTGTGATCATCTTGTTCCCTCCAGGTTTGCATAGCTTCTACTTCATGATGATCCTGGCGTATTTTGTGGCCTCTTGTATCTACGTACAGCCGCTGTGGCAGGCTTTGAATAAAGGTGGTCCCATGCATACTGTACTCAAGGTCCTGTCGACAGCCCTTTTACTGCAAGGTCTATCTGTGCTCTTTAACTACATTCACATGGCCAGGTGAGATGCAGCTATGCATGTATATTTATCTATTATGTATATCAGAAAGACAACACTGTCTGTATGTGCTGCTCATCATGCCTGCTTCCATTCTACAGGTATGCCAGAGATGGTGTGGGAACTCCTCTAATGGGCAGCCTAGCAGAGTGTGAGTCTAGATCTCTATTTAATGCATCCACACTTTTTGATATTAGTAGTAATGCTGGAAAATGCTAGCGTGTTATTTTGCAATTTAGATTTTACTTAAGTATCAAAGCTCAGTACTTATACTCTGCTTTAAGCACATTTCCAGTTGAATGTCAATGTTTTGGTGCCCATTTGTTGATTTGCTAAGGGCAGTTAGAAATTCCCTACATAGAACACATTTTGGAACCCTTTAATGCACAATTACTGTTCCTTTGTGGAATTTAACATATTGGGAAAACAACATAAAATGGTCTGTGCAAAATCCATGGCACATTGAATGTCATCTCACATTTTCTATATTTTATGCTTTTTTGTATTATGTTAAACTCGTTTCAGTTCGTCTCCTGTGAAGGATGTGTTAAATCAACAAAATATATACTTTCTCTTAAGTGACCCAATAAGTTGAGGTCACCAAACAAAGACAACTTTTAATGTATGTTAGTACTGTTTACTTTTCTGTATGTTTAAGTATAGATGCTGTATGACTTAAAGCACTAAAGAATGTTTTAGCTACACACATCTGCTTATAAATGAGTAAGATTTCGCCAAGTGCCAGGTACTTCCAGTTAGGTCATGATTTTGCTGTATTCAACTCTAAGAGTGTATTTATAAAATGTCTTTTAAACCCAAAATGAAAATGACACAGGACAACAGAATTAAACTGTATTGTTTGGAAAAATGCAAATAAGTAAATGTTCTTTAGAATGACAAGTACTTTTGATCTGTTGGCGTGCAGTATGTGACATGGTGGCTCAAGTGCAGATGCTGTACATGTTGTTGAGTCTGTGCATGGGCTGGACACTGAGCCGAAGCAGGAAGTCCCAGATTAAGCCCCTGCAGTGGGACTCCTCCCCTGCGTCCACTGCTCTCGCCCTTGGTGGAGTTGTCACACAGGTCAGTCTGCAACTGGTCTACAACTTTGAAAGTAATAGTTCATCCGAAAGCACTACTTGTAGTTCATCACACTTCAGTTCCTCATGCTCTTAACTACATAACGTGCAAAACTAAGTACACCATACCAGTCATAAGTTTAGACACAGCTACTTATAGAAGGTTTCCTTTTTTAAGCTTAATGCTTTGCTTTAATATAGAAGTAAATACATCAAACCATAAAATAGCACTCATGGTATTATACAGTCACCTAAAAAAAACACTCCAAAATGGCAGCTTTGCAGGAGGATAAAAAAGCTTTCTTAACTTGCAGTAGTGGCTGATATAACAAGATTTGATGTGGTATATCACAATATCTATATTGTATTATATCTAATATCTCGTCAGTTGGAGCTGTTTAGCAGAAACCTGTAGATGTCTTTAAGATAACGAAAAATGTCTATTTAGTTGGGGTGTATAAACTTTTGACTGGTACTGTGTAATAGTAGTTACTGGATAATACTACATGCAAATGACATTATAATATTTGACTAAATCAGTCATTACTTGCTTTTTTGTACTACTAGTGAAAACATTTCCAGGTGATGTGTTTTATATTCTCCATTGTGATGTCACTTTCTACATAACCCATCTGTTTTATGGTCACTGTCTAATGTGATCACATAAAAGAAAATAAATATAGTAGTGTTAAATCGATTGTTTGGAGAAAATTAGCATTTTCTGTTTTATTTCAGTAATTTAGCTGACCTTAATGAAATCCTTTACATATTTGACCCTGTAGGGGGCACTTCTGATCTGGGAGCAGTTTGAGGACACCGAACACCACAGTTATCATGCTCACCGCAGTCTAGCTGGCTTACTGCTGATGGCACTGCGTGTAGCCATTGCACTTCTGCTTGCATCCGTGTTGTACCAGATTATCTCCGCAGAGAGGAGCACACTCAAGAGGGACTTCTATCTCAGCTTTGCAAAGGTAAAGCAGTTCATTTCAAATTGCAGTTTAATTTCAGAAACACTTTTCACAAGTCCAGCTTTAAAGAGGTTTGGGCTGCAACACATACCTAGTGTGAAAGTACAAAGTCACTGTGCCAGCAGAATCCTTGAATAAGGAATAAACCTTAAGAGATGTTAAGAAGGAGAGTGTAGACCAGGACTGAAAAGTAGTGTCTGGAGACACAATATCAACCCCTTTTGCAAAGTTTTGTGCTTCCCGTACTCTGATACTTTCAAAAACGTAATCCTCTAGATGATTGTAACTTGAGTTGAACCAGGGATATTAAATTAGTGCTTTGTTCAGAACTGGAATTTGACAGTCTGGGTTCTAGAGCAAAGGATGGACATGATATTGATAGAAATAACAAATTTGATGTCCAGAAAGAGATTGAGAGTTGCTTTGAGAGTAATTATCTGTGCTTTATATGACAGCACTGAACATGTCATCAAGGAGGTTTGAATATTTGTGCTAACTGTGATGCAGGACAGTAGAATAAACAGCATATTTCTAAATGTTATCTTAAATCACAAGTGACTTTATTGGCCAGTTCTTGTCATTATTATTTCAGATTCAATATCATAACCGATTTAATAATGCATAAGAACTGCTTTTACCAGCCCACAAGGTAACTCAGTGGTATCGATCAAAACGGCAGGTGAAATCCAAATCTAAATCCCACAGCTCCATTCAGCTATCTGTATACACTCGCATATAATCTCAGAATAGATCTTACTGAGAGTGTGTTTGCATATTTGGCTTGCACCTGTCTTTAAAGATGGATGGTGTAATCTCTAATTGCTATTAATTAGCAGTGTATATATAATAATAATAATAATAATAATAATAATAATAA
>JAVGWN010003249.1:0-10436 GCA_034552555.1 Semaprochilodus insignis | reverse complement strand
GCCAGAGGTTTTCCAGAGGGGTAACATAGGAATACCTAGGAGAACTGGCCACCAATTGGCATGTTATACATAAGGCTTTTTTATTGCTTAGTGTTAGTATGAAAGTTTTTAGCTATTTGGGTCCCCATATGGTTGACACTGGTATGGTATACTAATTATTAGCTACTTAGCTTCTTAGTGTTTGTTTTTTTGTTTTTTTTTTCTACCTGATTTAAGAAGGGTAAAAAAAAAACAGCTGCTCCCTTGTGATCAAAACTGATATGGCATGCTAAAGCATGCTAATTGTTAGCTACTTAGCTCCCTATTTCGCCCTGGTTCATGAAGAGTAAAAAAAACAGTTGCTTCCTGCGATCTCAGCTGGTATAGCATGTTGCTAATTGTTAGCTACTTAGCTCCCTAAGNCAATCTTGGGATGCGTTCAGACTTGGCAGGTTTGGTGTACTTGGAGCAAACTCTGGTGCAATCGCGCTGTTAGTGGAGTTTATGAGAACAAGTGTGAAATCTTCCAACCAAACATTGGTGCATCAAAAGAGCAGACTCTGGTGAGCTTTGCTTGATGTATGAAAGCAATATAGACCAAAAAGAGAACGAACCATCATCTCTCCTCTGCAGAACATGACATGTTCCTAACGCTGTTCTGACACTTGCATGTGTTTTATCATCACCCTTAATAGGCTCTTCATAACTGGTGATGATAAATTGGATCGTTTGGGGTTCAAAACACGTTTGAAGCCAGTATAAAAAGCTCTTTTTGGTCCAGACCAAAGGGAAACGAAGTATAAACACACCCTTAAGGGCTTAACTGTGCTTACCTTAAAACCCTCTGATTAGTCAGCAAGATAAGAGACAGAGAGTAAGAGAGAGAGAGAGGATAGATGTCTGCTGAGAGAGAGAGTAGGGTAGGGTTTCTGAGGCCAGTGTGTAAGCCAAGCCTCCATCTCTCTTTCTCTCCTCGGCAGGACTGCCATATGCTGAGTGCTGGAGCGGAGATAACAGAGATGGATAGAAGAGAATGAAAAAGAGAGAGGGAGAGAGAGAGGGACAGAGTTATCTCCCAAACTCTCTTATCTCCTCTGTCCCTTTGCCCTTTGTTCGGTAGCCCCATCCACCTTACAGAGACATCATTGTTGGAGCAGAGGAACTCTCTCTTTCTCTCTCTCCCTCCCTCCCTCCTTCTCTCTGTCTCTTATGGAAATGTGCTCGGCTCTGTGCAGTGTCTGGGTTTTTGCATTAACATTGAGACCAGCTGAATGAATGCACGGTGAGTATACATGACAGACAGGGCCTGACCCGGGACCACATCACACACTCATCATATAACACACAGCTAATGGCTTTCTACCACACACACACACGCACAAACAGTGATGTGTACTACAAGGGGGTCCAAACACTGGAGGCCGCTAGTGAAAAGGCTTCCTTTCTGCATTCCTACCTAAAATAAAAAATCCTGTTCCATTCCAAGCGATTTTTGTCTGCATAAGAATTAGAGTCCAAAATAGAATTTGAACAAATTTTCAATGTCACTTTTAGAATTTTGGTAATGTGTTTGCTAGGCAGCATGCCTTCAAGCTGGAAGTGGACACCACAAGTCTGTGCAAAAAGCCTTTAACAAGCTAATGAGCTATTAAGCTAACACAAACTTCAGTGGAAGAGATAAGCCTCAAAAGCAATTGGACCTTTCCGTACAAAGGCCTCAACATCTCATCAATGTGCTTGCATTTGAGTGATGACAATATTTTAGAACATACTACAGTATATACAGGCCTCATCAAAAGAATAGTTGCACACAGAAGTAGGGTCTCTCAGTATGGTGTCGGGCCGCCATGTTTGCTAACTCAACATGCCAGACGTCTCGGCATGGAGTTGTAGAGGTTCCTAATGGTGTCCTGTGATAATCCATCCCATGCAGCTTGAATATCCTCACACAGTTCCTGCAGATGGTGCGGTAGGGGTGGAGGTGGAGGGACACCAGGACTTCTGGACATGTGACATGTGACAACAAACCGTTCATCTTGGTGCTGACCACGGTGCCTCCACACACGGATTTGTTGGTCATCCCACCAATGCGGGACTCGTCACTGAAGATGACCCGCTGCCATTCTGAGTAACTCCATGACAGTCTGGCACGACACCATTGCAGTCTTTGGTGACGTTGATGTGGTGTTAAGGACAGTCGTCGTAATGGTCTGCGTGCATGTAGTCCTACAGCCGTCTGCCAATGGTGCCGGCACAAACAGGATGACTCATGAAGGGCATCACTGCTGGCTGAATGTCCACAATTGTGGCTGTTAGGTCAGTCAGGCACAGCGATAAGGCCCGTCCTTGCTTACGTCACATGTACGGCCGAGCGTGAAACTTTTGATTCCTTCTGGGTGCAGCAGTTTGGGCACCTGTTCAGAGTGGTTTAACTGTAGAGAAACATAGTGACTTCCAAACTGATGTTAAAAGTACTTATTGAAACTGTTTTGGCTCAAAGGTCTTTAAAACACCTGAAAGGTTTGAATGCCGAAGAGCACTCTGGGCTTTGTGCAGTAAAGCAAGGGATTTCTTTTCTGTACTTTGAAGTTTGAAGTCATTCAGAGAGAGCAGAAAAGGTGCATTGTAGAGAAACTCATTGATTTCTATACAGTGGTGGTGATGGGAAGCAGGGATCATCATGTCTACAGCACAAATACAGCTCATTTTATTTACCATCCAAAACTTTGTGTCATATAAGTCATCTGAGTATTTATAACATCAAACAATAGCAATCAAACATCTTTCTGTATTTTTGTGATCGTTAGTTTTCAGTAGAATTTGAGCTCGGCTTCTATAGAAATGCTCCATAATTGCTTGGAAAACAGTTTTGTCCTCCCCTGCAAAGCTTCTGTTTGGGAGTTACTTGTTCTTCTATGGACAGTGGTATGTAATATTAATGATGGGAAAATAGCAGAAAAATCTCCTATCTGAGTTGATTTGGGGACTGTTTTGCATGTATCCCTCTGCCATGAATATGAAACTTTCATTACAAGCGCTCCACAAAGTCAGGACGCTATTGTTGCTAATGTAGGGTTGTTTATGGAATTAATTTTGTGCCAAAAAACTAAGGTACTAAATTCCACATGTTTCATATATACACCCATCAGCCATAACATTAGGACCCCCTCCTTGTATCTCCACTCATGGTCCATGTTATCAGCTCCACTCACCATATAGGACACTCTGTAGTTCTACAGCTCCAGACTGTAGTCCATCTGTTTCTCTGTATACTGTATTGCCCTGTTCTTCAATGGTCAGGACCCCCACAGGACCTGAGCACCGCAGTGACACTGACGTGGTGGTGGTGTGTTAGTGTGTGTGGTGCTGGTGTGAGTGGATCAGTCACAGCAGTGTTGCTGGAGTGTTTAAACACTGTGTCCACTCACTGTCCACTCTATTAGACACTCCTACCTTGCTGGTCCACCTTGTAGATGTACATTCAGAGACGATAGCTCATCTGCTGCTGCACAGTGCAGTGTTGGTCATCCTCTAGTCCTTCATCAGTGGTCACAGGGCGATGCCCACAGGACACTGCACACAGGACGCTGTTGGCTGGATAGTCTTGGTTTGTGGACAGAGGTCTATACCCTGCTCCACCTTCCCAGGACGTCTTTCTTGTCCAGGAGTTACATCCTGTTATAAAGATCTTTTGTCTGTTGATTTTGCTGAAGGTTTTTTTCATGTATTTATTTATTTATTGATTGATTGATTTATTTGTTTGTTTGTTTGTTTGTTTGTTTGTTTGTTTGTTTTTGCTTCTGGATTTGTTTATTGCATGTGGCTTTTGATGCCTTTTTCAGGGAGCAGCTACCTTCACCTTCACTGTCTATTGGTTCAACTGATCTGCAGTGACAGCTCCTTTAAGCCTTAGGCACGCCCACTCCTTGAGCTTTGACCTGGCTCCATAACTGCAGAATGTAACCTGCCAGTTGTAGTCTGTCTGTGGTTCAAACTGAAGCACAAAGCTGGAATAATCTGGTGGAATTTTTATTGATTAAATATTTAGTTTTATTATTTTTGTTATTCACACCACTGGCACAGAAGCAGCTCCACATGTTTTTCCTCAAAGTGCAGTTCTGTACAACAACGCGTGCAAGTACACACAGAAACGCCCGGCTCCAGCCTATCTTTACTGAGCAATTAATAACACTTACTCAAGAAAGCCAGCGTCTGCCGTCCGTTAGATATACACCCGGGCGGCTATCTGCGGCATAGACGGAGAATTAGCGGTAATAAGAATATAATCACATCATAATTACGATATAATGACTGGTTTTTCGCTCCATTCTCGTGCACTGACTCCCCAATTGCTCCACAGCAACTGATGAGTTGCTTAATTGCGAGCCCTTTCCATCTGACTCACTATGTTTATATGGGATTAATGCCATTTGAATGGAGAGACAAATATTTCATTTGACTGTGACACTGAATTAGGGCGTTTCACCGGCTAAATCGCTAGTAAATTGTGACCGAACTGGCCGTCAGCACCAAATCATCTTTGAAAAGCTGCCACCACTATGTGATCAGCGTAATGAATCGGAGACTGAGGAGCTAAGTGGTACAGGCTTTCAAAACACTGATGTGTCTTAGCGCTCTGTTCAGTGGCCACTGGAAGTTTGGGGACACCTCGGCTTTCTTTGAAAGGTACTTTACCATAGAGGGACATTATAACGGTTCTGTAATGCCTCAATCAAGTCAGTAGCCGGTATTTAACTAGCTGCTTATTACTACTTTATTAAATCATCATCTGGTATTGACCTAACTGCTTTATGCTACTGTATTAATCAGTATCTGGTATGTAACTAGCTGCTTATTAGATATGTAACTAGCTGCTTATTACTACTTTATTAAATAAGTAGCTGGAATTTAAACAAATGATTTTACTTTATTAATCAGTAACTAACTAGCTGGTTATTACTACTTAATTAAGTCACTAGCTGAAATTTAACCAAGTTCCCTGTGACTAATAAACAGTAATAGCAATTTAACTAGTTACTGCTTACTACTTCATGCTAGCAGCTAGAATGAAAATAGCTGCTTATTACTACTGTATTAAGTCATCTAACTAAACTTCCTTTGACTGTGTTTTAATCATTAATAGATATTTAACTAGTTGATTATTACTACTTTATTAATCAGTATCTGGTATTTACCTAACTGCTTTATGCTACTGTATTAATCAGTATCTGCTATGTAACTAGCTGCTTATTAGCTTTGTTATTCATTAAATAAGTAGCTGGAAGTTAACCAAATGATTATTACTACTTTATTAAGCAGTAACTCCTATTTAACTAGCTGCTTATTGCTACTTTATTAAGTAGTTATGCTAGCAGCTAGAACAAAAGTAGCTGCTTATTACTACCTTAATTGATATTTAAATAGTTGACTGTTACTACTTTATTAATCAGTATCTGCTATTTAACTAGCTGCTTATTACTACTTTATTAAGTCACTAGCTGGAATTTAACCAAGTTCCTTTGACTACACTGATAAACAGTAATAGCAATTTAACTAGCTGCTGCTTACTACTTTGTTATGCTAGCAGCTAGAATGAAAATATTTGCTTATTTCTACTTTATTAAGTCATCTAACTAAACTTCCTTTGACTGTGTTTTAATGATTAATAGATATTTAACTAGTTGATTATTACTACTTTATTAAATACATAGCTGGAATTTAAACAAATGATTTGTACTTTATTAATCAGTAACTCCTATTTAACTAGCTGCTTATTACTACCTTATTAAGTCACTAGCTGGAATTTAACCAAGTTCCCTGTGACTACTTTAATAAACAGTAATAGCAATTTAACTAGTTACTGCTTACCACTTTGTTATGCTAGCAGCTAGAATGAAAGTAGCTGCTTATTACTACTTTATTAATTCATCAAATTAACTTCATTTGATAGTTTTTTAAACAATAATAGATGAACTATATAACTATTAACTATATAACAGCTTTGCGTTGATCCAGCTTCCTGTTCATCAAAGTGTCTTCATTTATCTTCCCAACTGTGCTCAGAAATGAGGTACTAGGAGAATCTATTGACCCTGATGTTCTGTACAGAGGTGGTGGTGATGGGAACCAGGGGTCTCCATGTCTACCACACACATATAGACTCTTTATTTACTATCAAAACATGAATGGATTTGAAGGTCATAATGCTCATATGTATTATTCCCATCTCATGTAATAACTTTCTGCGAGGGAATTTAACTTTTTCTACAGCTTATCCACTTAACAACACTGAGATTTGTTGGGAATTGCGGGAATTCTCTTTCAAGATAGGCAGGTTCACTCACATGTATAAGTTCAAATGTGGGCATTGCGGAGTGTACAATGAGAGGCTCACACAGGAAGTGAGAACTAAGCATATGGAAATGTTTATTCAGTCTGCGGTGAGAATCTCTAACGTTAATAAGGAAGGTGTCCAATCTGGAAATGTCCAGGGACAATCGCGTCCCTCAAAGCAGCCTAAAGGAGATGGAGGGACAAAGAAGAAGTTTTTGTGTGTGCAGCTAAATAAAAGCCAGCAGACTGCTGAAGCCCAGCTGCTGAGGGTTAAAGTCTGAACACCTTTATTTAGAAACTCCTGAGTCGACGGCGTTATTTCCCGAGGGTCTTCCTGCTGTCTGCTCCTCCTCCTCCTCCTCCTCTCCCTCATTTCCCATAAGCTGCATGTGGGACGGCACAAAGGAGCCGCCGCTGCTGCTGTTGTTTTTGTAGCACTGGTGGTTTTGGTGGGCTTCTGTGAGCCGTGGGGATTTGAGAGCTTTCTAATGAAGAGCATCTCCCTCTCTCTCCCTCTCTCTCTCTCTCTCTCTCTCTCTCTCTCTCTCTTACTGCTGCCGAGAATCAACATCAAGACTGATCAATTACCTTATCATCATCTGACAAAGAGAGAGGAGGAACAAGGGGAAAGAGGGAAGAGAAAGTGATAGAGATGTATGAGTGAGAGAGAGATAAGGAGAGAGAGAGAGGGAGGAAGAGGGATTTGGAGAAGGGGAAGAGTAAAGATAGAGAGAGGAAAAGGGAACAGAGAGAGGGTGTGCCATAGACAAAGACAGAAAGAGTGACAGAGAAAGAGAAGGATACTTAAGGAGAGGTAGAGAGGTGGGGAGAGGATGCAAAGGAGAGAGGGAGAGAGGAAGAGAAGCAAATACAAAGGATAAGTGATTTAGAAAGATAGAAAGTGAGAGGATGAAGGAGAGAGAGACAGTACCCTGGGAGAAAAGAGAAAGGAGAAGGAAAGGGAGACAGGATGAAAGGCTAGTATGAGACAGACACAAGCAGAGTAAAAGCTTTTTTGTTTGTTGGTTTGTTTGTTTGTTTAATGATGTTTATATTGTGTATATGCATGTGCATGAATGCTGTTGCCATGGTAATGCCAGCACTTTGATTTTTCTATGTGTTGCTAATGCTAATCATATTTATATCACCAGCCATGTTTACTTTGGCTGTACAGCACATGAAGCAAGTGATACTGCAAGAGAGAAAGAGAGAGAGAGAGAGACAGAGACATAAGCAGAAAGAGACACAGAGAGAGAGAGGGAGACATAGAGCAAGACAGAGAAGCAGAGAGAGAGAGAGAGACAGATTTTGAGAAAGAGACAGAGAGAGGGAGAGAGAGACATAGAGAGAGAGATAGAGAGAGGGACATAAAAAGAGACAGAGAAAGAGAGAGGCAGACATAGAGAGAGAGAAATAGAGACAGAGAGAGGGAAAGAAGTAGAGAAAGAGACAGAGAGAGACAGAGACAGAGGTGGATAGAGAGAGATATACAAAGAGGAGGAAATGTAGACAGAGTTACAGAAAGAGAGAGACAGACATGGGGAGAGAGAGAAGGGGAAGACACAAAAACAGAGGGAGACAAAAATATAGAGAGAAAGAAAGACAATGAGAGAGAGATAGAGAGTCAGACAGAGAGGGCGAGAGAGACAGAGAGAGTGAGAGAGAGAGAGTCAGACAGAGAGGGAGAGAGAGACAGAGAGAGTAAGAGAGAGAGAGAGAGAGAGTCACACAGAGAGGGAGAGAGAGAGACAGAGAGAGTGCCACAGAGAGAAATAATGAGAGAAGGATGGAAAAAGTGACAAAGAGCACATAAGGAGAAATAAGAAGAGACAGATGGAGAGAGAGCAAAGGAGACAGGGAGAGGAAGAGAGAGAAAGAACAACAGAGAGAGAAAGAGAAAAAAATGAGTGAATGATGTACAGAGAGAAAGAGAGAACAGAAAGAGGGAGAGAAAGAGAGAAAGAAGGATGAAGGGGGAAGGAAAAAGAAAAAAGACAAAATAACAGCAGAGAGAGAGAGAGAGAGATAGATAGAGAGAGAGAGAGAGAGAGAGAGAGAGAGAGAGAGAGTGAGATAGAGAGACCCCCTATGTCTCCTCCTCTTGGCACATTTATGAGAGTTCACATGAAGCCCTCTGATGTTCTGACTCCTCAGAGGAAGAAGAACAGCTCATGTGAAGATCGGAGCAGCTGAAGACTCCAGTCCAGACAGACTCTCTCCAGTCTCTCCTGCTGTGGTCTATGATGGCAGACATGGAGCATCACCACGACTTCCTTCAAGGAATCTAAACCTGCAGTAGAACAAAAGTCAAATCCCTTTCTGGGACTTCCAGCTCCTGTATGGGCTGCAGAAGTGCTGCCGTTTTGTCTGTAGCTGTTCAAGTACATAGATTTATCCTCTTTTATGTGGAGGGCAAAGCATTCACTGCACTTACAGTCAAGACTGTAGCTTTACAACATCAGAAACACTCAATCGCTCCTTTCTTTCTTTCTGAGGTTCAAGTAGAGTCAAGTAGAGTTTACAAGAAGCAAAGCTCCGCTAATCAACAGGCTACAAACTGCATGCTGAGCCAAGCAAGGAAAACACAACTGCTGTAAACACGGCGCAGTGGACACTAGAGTCCGATTTTCTGGTTTACAGACAAGAAAAAAAAACACCTTTGATAATGCGCCTCGAAGGTGGGAGGTCAAAGCTAGGCTAGGCAGGCTAGGCTAGCTGTCCAGACTGGTTTACACCACAGCAATGGTTGTATAACTGGGCATTGCATGCTGGAGCACTGTACCACCTCCTCTCAATCTATGGATCCGGTCACTCACACCCCGCGGGTATTTATAGACCCATCATCCTCGTGCAGCGTCACCTGCAGGAGCCTGAAGTTACTACCACCTTAAACACACAAGGTGACTAATGGTTTGTCCGGTGAGCATATAATGCTAAATGCACCACACCATGTGCTATCCCAGGGATGAGGAAGGATGCTGGAGGCAGGAGATCTTTATTTCACACTGTACGCTCAAACAGAAACAAAAGCTGGCCACTCAAACAGTCTTTCTTCTGGCTTTTCAGCCCATCAGTGCTTTTCTTGTTGCTGCTGCTCATCCCTCTCTTCTCTTTTGCTTCCTTCTCTACACTTTTTAAAGGTTCCCAGGAAACAATAGCCACATTAGCATCAGGAGGCTCTTATATCTGAGCAAGAAGGAATGAGAGCTCACTGCTCCACCTCCTCATAACTGACCCTGCTTTGTACCTCCACCACAGGGATAACACGTCAGGCATAATACACTGGTCTTACTGGGGAAGCAGAGGCAGGACTCAGGCGTCCTCCTTAAGGCCAATTTATAGTCCAGGTGACCAAGTAGTTTTATTGAGAAAACCAACTAAACATGTAATTTAACTGGGGATGTTCAAACCTTTGAGCACTGGATTGTGGGTAGAAGAGCTGATAACACCCATCATCAAAAGAATAGTTGCACAAATAGTTGCACCCAGGAGGTGGGTAGGTTTGACATCGTGAGACATGAGAATGATTCAAGTTTCACGCTCGGCCATGCATGTGACGTAACCAAGGACGGGCCTTATCACTGTACCTGACTGACCAACAGCCACGACTGTAGACATTCAGCGAGCAGTGATGCCTCCATGAGTCATCCTGTTAGTGCCAGCACCATGGGCAGACGGCTGCACCATGCAGGACTACATGCACGCAGACCGTTACAACGACTGTCCTTAACACCACGTCACCGTCACCAAAGACTGCAATGGTGTCGTACCAGACTGTCATGGAGTGACTCAGAATGGCAGCGGGTCATCTTCAGTGACGAGTCCCGCTTTTGTCTTGGTGGAGACGACCAACGAATCCATGTGTGGAGGCACCGTGGTCAGCACCAAGATGAACGGTTTGTTGTCACGCGTCCCACGTCCAGAAGTCCTGGTGTCCCTCCACCTCCACTCCTACCGCACCATCTGCAGGAACTGTGTGAGAATATTCAAGCTGCATGGGACGGATTATCACAGGACACCATTAGGAGCCTCTACACCTTCATGCCGAGACGTCTGACATGTTGGGTTAGCCGGACACCATACTGAGAGACACTACTTCTGTATGTGTAGCTCAATAAATATTG
>JAVGWN010003248.1:0-10437 GCA_034552555.1 Semaprochilodus insignis | reverse complement strand
CCACTGAGACTCCACACTGACCACTACTAATGCTCCACTCTACCACCAAGACCACTATTAATGCTCCACTCTACCACTGAGACTCCTCACTGACCACTATTAATGCTCCACTCTACCACTGAGACTCCTCACTGACCACTATTAATGCTCCACTCTACCACTGAGACTCTACACTGACCACTATTAATGCTCCTCTCTACCACTGAGACTCCTCACTGACCACTATTAATGCTCCACTCTACCACCGAGACTCCACACTGACCACTATTAATGCTCCACTCTACCACCGAGACTCCACACTGACCACTATTAATGCTCCACTCTACCACCGAGACTCCACACTGACCACTATTAATGCTCCACTCTACCACCGAGACTCCACACTGACCACTATTAATGCTCCACTCTACCACTGGGGCTCCAGAGTGACCACTAATTGTGATCCATTCTGCCACCCTATAAGAAAAACAGGTGTGCAAGCGTGCGTGTGTTATTGTTTATGAGCTCCATAACACCAATAACACTCACTACTGAAACATTCAGTCATTACTGAAACACCACTAAAACACCAATAACGCTCACTACTGAAACATTCAGTCACTGCTGAAATATTACTCAGCAAGTACAGAAATATTATTTACTGAATATTAAAATATTACTCAGTAGTTAGCAGTGGTAATGAATATGATCGCGTAGGTGATCTGTTGTAGCACTGTACTGAATGTTAAAGCTGCTGAAGCACTACTGACATGTGTACTTCTCTACACTGTACTTACACTGTACACACTGAATCAGTCTGAATGGCCACTGATATAACAGGTCTAAACTCCAGCTCCTCTATCTGTGCAGAGCTTCTTACCTTCACTCTGCAGACTGAACTCCAGCAGCATGATCACCCAGGTCCAGCACACGCTTCCCCTGCAGAGATACATCCTGCACTGTGTCCTCCTCACTCTACAGCTCTCACACTGACCATCTGAGACACAGACACAGAGCCACATGGCAGGGTTAGTGCATCAGAGTGGGTGTGGCCTCTGTGGAAGACTGACAGGCCATGTTTAAACACCCTCCCATCGTATACTCCAGCAGTGAACTATGATCGAGAGCTCTCTAATGCTGAGCTTTTAGCTTCCTCAGTTTTGCTGGTGTTGTCTATGCAGGACACTTCTGTGTGGGAGTGTCTCCTCCAGAAAGGGGCGTGGTGATGAGACCTGAGTCTGGATGGCGTGTTGCTGGTCTGCTGTATACACAGTGAATATTACCCCACGCTGGAGAAGACCTGAACACTGTGTTTAACGTGCGCTCTAATATCTGTGGCTTCTTCCGCCAAAAAAGTAGTTCCAGCAGTTTACAGTAAGGCGATCACTGGAGTCACTGATCAGCAGAATGACACGGGTACAGAAGAAGTTGTGATGCTGTCAGATGTAATGAGAGCTGACTGACTGAGATCTGTACTGGACCATATCGCTGCTGCTGGAAACCCTGGACCCTCACATCTTCACTTCTGTCTGATATAATGTGAAAGTCCTGTTCTTTACTTTGTGTATATGTTTCATGATTAATGGACCACAGGAAAAGACCCAACATAACCTTGTAAGCACGTCTGGTTACATTAACTTTCATTAATAGTAAAGTAGGCTTCCTTCTTCTCCTGTAAATAAGTTATCATTTTGGAGATACGAGCAACGCTTATCCTACATTCACAGTGCTTTGTAAATGTATTCACAAGGCGTCATATAACACGCATACCACCATATCATGCCTGGCATAAGCCATATCATGGCTAATAAGATGCTAAAGTTCCATGCATAACACTCTATAAAGCAAGAGTGTATGACTTTATAATGTCAGTTTTCATAATGCATTATAATTTCAGCTCATTAGAACACCATGGTCATGTACTCGAACAGGTTCTGTTTCCTGTGTAAAACCCAGATCCATCACACCAGCGGTTAACCAGCTTACCTACAACTTAGCTAAGATGAAGCAGCACCTGAGAATTAGATATATATATAATTTTATATACATAGGCTATATATACAGTATATATATGTATATATGAAACTCACAACTGTGCATGTTTATACTCAATGTCTCAGTCTCACTGTATCAGCCTCACTGTCTCATTCTGACCGTGTCAGTCTCACTGTATCAGTCTCACTGTGTCAGTTTCACTGTATCAATCTCACTGCGTCAGTCTCACTGTATCAATCTCACTGTATCAATCTCACTGTGTCAGTCTCACTGTATCAATCTCACTGTGTCAGTCTCACTGTATCGATCTCACTGTATCAATCTCACTGTATCAATCTCACTGTGTCAGTCTCACTGTGTCAGTCTCACTGTATCAATCTCACTGTGTCAGTCTCACTGTGTCAGCCTCACTGTATCAGTCTCACTGTATCAGTCTCACTGTATCAATCTCACTGTGTCAGTCTCACTGTATCAGTCTCACTGTATCAGTCTCACTGTGTCAGCCTCACTGTGTCAATCTCACTGTATCAGTCTCACTGTATCAATCTCACTGTGTCAGTCTCAGTGTATCAGCCTCACTGTGTCCGTCTAACTGTATTAGTCTCACTGTGTCAGCCTCACTGTATCAGTCTCACTGTATCAGTCTAACTGTATCAGTCTCACTGTGTCAGTCTCACTCTGGAATCTGAGTGGGGTGTGTGTGTAGTGTAGAGTCGTGAATGAGCAGGTAGATGTTTTCACAGTTGACAGTCGAGCCAAAAGGGNTCAGTCTCACTGTATCAATCTCACTGTGTCAGTCTCACTGTATCAATCTCACTGTGTCAGTCTCACTGTATCAATCTCACTGTATCAGTCTCACTGTGTCAGTTTCACTGTATCAGCCTCCCTGTCTCATTCTGACTGTGTCAGTCTCACTTTATCAGTCTCACTGTGTCAGTTTCACTGTATCAATCTCACTGTGTCAGTCTCACTGTGTCAGTTTCACTGTGTCAGTCTCACTGTGTCAGTCTCACTGTATCAGCCTCCCTGTCTCATTCTGACTGTGTCAGTCTCACTTTATCAGTCTCACTGTATCAATCTCACTGTCAGTCTCACTGTATCAATCTCACTGTATCAATCTCACTGTGTCAGCCTCACTATATCAGCCTCACTGTGTCAGCCTCACTATATCAGCCTCACTGTGTCAGTCTCACTGTATCAGCCTCACTGTGTCAGTTTCACTGTATCAATCTCACTGTGTCAGTCTCACTGTGTCAGTCTCAGTGCATCAGTCTCACTGTGTCTGTCTAACTGTATTAGTCTCACTGTATCAGCCTCACCGGCTGGACTCTGAGTGGGGTGTGTATGTAGTGTAGAGTCGTGAATGAGCAGGTAGATGTTTTCACAGTTGACAGTCGAGCCAAAAGGGTTCCAGTCCAAATGCTGAGGTGTGACTCAGTGACAACCCTTCAGCTGTGGACCACCTGCTTCCCCCTCAGACACTCAGAGAGGGTGGGGAGCACCTGCAATAACACCAGCTTTATCACCTACAGCACCTCCCCCACCTCCCCCAGTCTGAGCACAGGGTTAAAGGTCAGATGACCCATACAGCTCCACCTGCTGGAGCTCATCACTGACTGCTTCTGCACAGGATCTAATGAGGAGGATAACCTTATTGGAATGATGACAACTATTACGCAGTATTATTATTAATATTATTATTAATTTAAATAGAAATTTGAGTAAATAAAGGTACACGGTGTCACTGACAGTGCAGCACTGCGTATGTTAATCGAACTGAACTGATCAATCAGTTACAGAAATGATCAATAAGTGCAGCTCTACAGCCCAGTCACATCTCCACACCCTCCCACCCCCAACACACACACTGAAGTACATATAATACTCTCTCTATTCCACCCCCTCTCATTAGCATCTCATTAGCATAAGATCACTATCACCACACACAGCGTGTCTGAGAGAGTGCCTGGGTAACGTGAGAGCACTGGACGGCCCTGAGAGTGATCTCTGACCTGGTCTCTCCTGCAGTACCATGGTGAATGTATGTGGTGGTATATGTGTGTAAGGTAACTGAACGTGGCGAGCTCCTGTTCTCAGCTTACTGCAGTATAAACATTACACCATACACTGAGCCGTTACGGATCACATGACCACGTTATTAGCCAATCAGCAGCCAGCACAGCCACTGCAGTACAGCACAGAATAAAAACCAGTTTTACTGTTAAACTACACCATAAAACTCAGAACCTCATTATTACACTATATGCTATACAGTATACACTATATACTATACACTGATTATTATATGATCATGATGGTTCTCAGGATGCTCTGCTCCACACTGTGTGAGCTGCGGTGTCAGCTACACTATATACTATATACTGTATGCTATATACTACACACTATACAGTGTATACTATGTGCTATATACTATACACTATATTCTATATACTATACACTGATTATTATATGATTATGATGGTTCTCAGGATGCTCTGCTCCACACTGTATGAGCTGCGGTGTGAGCTACACTATATACTGTATACTATATACTATACGCTATATACTATATCGTCGCTGTCCAAAGAAAAACAAGTATCTCCAAAATGGTAACTTTACAGGAGAGGGCAAAAACCTCCTTCAATTTGAATATAAGTCAATGGAACCAGACTTATTTCCAAGCAATTTTGGGCCAGTTCTGTTGGTCCATACATCATGAAATGTCCACACAGTGTAAACAGCAGCTGCTGTGTTCAAATGATGCATAAAAGTAAAAATCAACAAAAATGGAGATACATGTTTTTCACTGGACAGCGACGATATACTACATACTACACACTACATACTACACACTATATACTATACACTGATTATTATATGATTATGATGGTTCTCAGGATGCTCTGCTCCACACTGTGTGAGCTGCGGTGTCAGCTACACTATATACTGTATACTATATACTATACGCTATATACTATATACTACATACTACACACTACATACTACACACTATATACTATACACTGATTATTATATGATTATGATGTTTCTCAGGATGCTCTGCTCCCCAGTGAATGAGCTACACTATACACTATACAATATATACTATACACTATATAACCACATCTAACATCAAATCACCCGGATTCTTTTAAACTTTTATATGGTTCTATAATATTAGAGCTATTATCTAGCAAATAATGAGGTTTTGTTAACGCAACATGCCAGATGTCTCAGCACGGAGCTGTAGAGATTCCTCATGTGGGGGTGGAGGTGGAGTGACACCAGGCCTTCTGGACGTGTGACGTTTGACAACAAGCCATTCATTTTGTTGCTGACCATGGTGCCTCCTGTGTGCATATGTCTCTGTATAGATCCACTTTGAAAAAGCACCACGCAGGGTTCTGCTATGGGCACAAGCTTGAAACCGTAACTATAGAATAACCCTGTTTGATGCTATCTGGAACCAATTTAAAAGATATACAACATATACAACACAATCTCCATCAGTGTTCTCATCATCAGTCCAGGAAACAAAACTGCAGCTATGAATACTATCTAGAACGTGACATGGTCATTCACTGATTCTGTTCTTGTGCCTGAATAAGGAACTATATTAACTAGCGTGTCACTGTTAGCTGATCAGGCTATTCTGTATTATAAACACAGCCCACTGCATTGCTGTCTGTTTACACTCTATTACAGGTTTATTACTCTGTTTATAAGCTCTTTAACAGCTCACACCTCCTGCTAATTACAGCAGACTGCCCTCACCAGGCTGTAAAGTATCCTCACACAGAAGCGCATCTGGTTCATCCACCTTTACACATACTATTACTTGTTAACAGCGTTAGCAGCATTAGCAGCTAACACCAAAATCAAACAAATAAGCTGCTGGCGTTCTCAGAACAACGGAACCACTGAGTGTGTTTAGGGTTATCTGGATGGTGAGAAGAAGCAGAAGATGCCGAACCAGCTTCTAAGAAGGGGGAGCTGAAAGTGAGTCTCCTGAGAAGAATGGAATCTGGATTGAAGGTGAGGAGTGACACACTGAACACTCAGACTCCTAGATGAGATTAGATTTAGTTGTTGTGTAATTCTACCTGATCTCCTCAGTACATCCTGTTACTCTCCAGTCCAGGTTCTCTCAGGGTTCCTCAGCCTTGTTCTTCACCTTCACCACCACTAACTGATTTCAGGGTCATACAGCACCGCTGAGACCAGATACACTCCTGAGAACACACAAACACACCCATCAGGACCCAGAACCAGCATACGGGTGAGGTATGCACTGCTGCTCCTCTCTGAAGCCTCTCCAGTCGTTCTTCAGTCCTCAGCCTGGAGATGTTTGTTCTCCTCCTGTCTCTCAGCTCCACATAACTCATCCACTGCTGCTGGGCTTTAAGTGGCTCAGCTTCCTCTACATATCAATCTCACCTGTCCTGTACGATACCATCAGCCCTGCAGACTGGAATGTGACTTATTAGGGTTGTCAGCTTCAGCTAAAGCCCTGCAGACACAATCCTCATCCTGGATCTAAAGTGGAGATCCGTATCTGGGATCTAAAGGCAGTGGAGAACTGTGACAATTAGAGCTCTTCAGTTCGGGCAATATAAGTCACAGTCTAACCTAAACATGGAAACACTTCTACTGTAGTGCTAATTACCAAGGGGGTTTTAAGAGTATGCTAGTGCTAAGCTAACACTGGAGCACATGTACAGTTTTAGGCTGTTCTAGATTAAACTCAGATATTTGAAGCTTGACTGTTTGCACTTCACCAAAATGGTAACGTAAAGGAATAAATGTTATTAAAGCCATTGGGCTATTTTACTTAGTATTTCAATGGTTCTCTGGTGTTCTAGATAGAATGAATGTGACTTCGTTAACCCAGATGTGGTTCTACACTGTGCTTCTTTCCATCCTATGATCTGGTTCTAGAATGAAACAAGCTGTTTACCTTTTGTTGGTGAGCTCATGAATAATTAGATGAGCTCTGCTCTGATTGGCTGGTTTACAGCAGGACCCGCCCTTGATGATCACACAGAAGCACCATGTGGAATTAGCCTAAATAGCATGAACCTCTGTGTAAATAAGCTCCGCCCTCATACGATTTAGTTAGCTATGCCAGTTACTTGGCTCCTGTACAAGCTGCAGCTTTTAAGGTGGAACGGAACATTAGATTAAGAAGCTGGTGAACAGGATGAACTTCAGTCTGGTTGAAAGATGAATATCAACCATGTACCGCTGACAGTTGGGTTCCTTGGGAAGGGAATGAAGAGTGCCGACATCCCCTTCCCAGCCTGGAACGCTAGCTCGGCTAGCTGCTCAGTCTTTACAGTATCCCCCGCAGTACATGTAATCAGGCTATACACAATACATGACCTGAACATTCGGGCTCGTGCTCCAGTTCAGAGCAGGACAGGTCTGATCTACACCTGGAACTGGAGTAAAGGCTCTGTACATCCGGCTCTAAGTGCAGTAACTCTGAACAGCCCGTATCTCAGCAGTGTGACCAGGACAATATCTCATAACCTCAACATCAATCACCATCTCCCAGTGTGATATAAGCTGAGCAGAGGAATGTGCTGTTATCGAAAGGTGAGGCGGCAGTCTGAGTCACAACACACACACACACACACACACATACACACACACACACACACACACTCACTCTACATTGCACCAAACATAGAGCTACGCTAAAGATACACTACACAAAACTAGAGCTACACTGGAGTTACATTAGAGCTACACTACACACTATATTACACCAGTTGTACAGCTACACTAGAAATACACTACAGCAAACTCAGAGCTACGCTAGAGCTACATTACAACTAGATTACAGCAAACCCAGATCCACACTACAGCTATATTACAGCCAACCTAGAGCTGCACTACAGTTATGGTAGTTTGTGCTACACCAGAGTTATACTACATATGTATAAGATGTGGTCTAGAGCTGACTCTGCTAAGGTAACGTTAAAAACAGAGACTTATACTGTTTCTAATAAACGAGATCATGAATAAGATCATGATGTTAAACAGATCAGTGCAGGAACATGTGTATAGTGAAATCCTGAGTACTCAGGCTAGACCATGTGATGTCCCAGTGCGCGGATACTGTGAAAGTCTAACTTTTTATGGTGCATTAAATGTTTGGTTGAGCTGCTTCTCCGTGCAGGGTCTTTGCTGTTTGTGTTAAGGGAGTAAATACTTCATACATACTTCGTAAATGGCATTGTAAATGAAAGCCGTCTGCTGCTGTAGGGTGAGCTGTGCATCAGGAACGATATTACCATGTTTAATCTGTAAAACTGGTGAAACTGAGGTGTGTCAACCACTCCCACCAGCCAAAACTCCACCAGCGTCTACCTAAATTCTTAGTCCTTCTGATGCTCATACACCTGACACTCACCTGCTGTTTCTCAGGTGTGATGTAGTCAATGATGTGTTGTTTCCTGTGCCACAGAGAGCCTCCGGGGGACAGCAGCTACGACACGGACACTTCAGTCTTATCAGATAACGTTTCCCTCCGAGACTCAGGCCAGGACACAGCCAACACCTGCAGCAGCAGATACTCCACTGGAGCCCTTTGTTTGGGTGTGAACAAGGGCTTCCCTTCAAAGGGCGAAATTAACATCACACTCAGAACACCTAGTTATAACACTGTGAAGTTCACGAGTGTGAAAATGCTGTTAGTAAAAGATCTGATTCTCTGTTACAAATGTGAATAAAGTAAATACGGTTTTAAATAATAAAAATAAAACTTTTTTCACACTAGTGCAGCCAGTGCAATCCAGCGATCGCTCACCATGCTATAAAGCCTCTACAGCACATACACACTGTTCACATATCCAATTGTGAAACATACGGCACTAAAATCTGCACCACAGACCTATTAGACCATCTCAACACTGTAACCCCAACAGGATACAGTAACTACACAACACCATCTATTACTTCATCACTATTGCCTGCTCACTATTACCCCATCACTAGTACCTGCTCACTATTACCTGGTCACTACTACCCCAACACTAGTATCTGCTCACTATTACCCCATCACTAGTATCTGCTCACTATTACTTCATCACTATTACTTAATCACTATTACCTGGTCACTACTACCCCAACACTAGTACCTGCTCACTATTACCCTATCACTAATACCTGCTCACTATTACTTCATCTCTATTACCATCACTAGAATCTGCTTTACTATTATACCATCATTATTACATGCTCACTATTACTTCCTCACTAGAACCTGCTCACTATTAACCCATCACTGATACCTGCTCACTATTACCCCATTACTAATACCTGCTCACTAATACCCCATCACTAATACCTGCTCACTGTTACCCCATCACCAGTATCTGCTCACTATTACCCCATCACTAGTACCTGCTCACAATTACTTCATCACTACAACCTACTCACTATTAGCCCATCACTAATACCTACTCACTAATACCCCATCAATAGTATCTGCTCACTATTACCCCATCACTAGTATCTGCTCACTATTATACCATCACAAGTACCTGCTCACTATTACTTCATCACTGTTACCTACTCACTATTACCCCATCAATAATACCTGCTCACTATTACTTCATCACTATTACCTACTCACTATTACCCCATCAATAATACCTGCTCACTATTACTTCATCCCTATTACCATCACTAGTATCTGCTTACTATTATCACATCAATATTACATGCACAGTATTACGTCATCACTAGTACATGCTCACTGTTACTTCATCACCAATACCTACTCACTATTATCACATCACTAATACCTATTCAATATTACCCCATCACTACTACCTGCTCACTATTACTCAATCCCTATAACTCCATCACTATTTTTCTTTCACTAATGATACTAATTCACTATTCATCACTACTACACCTTAGTAAATCCCTGCTCACTAATATCCCTATCACTATCGCTCTCTCACTAACCCCTCATCATGATTACCCCCTCACTAATACCCTATCACAGTTACCTCCTCTCTATTACCCCATCACTGATAGAGGTTAGAACCTCCTTCCCCACTCTTGCCCCATCTTACCTGGCTTAATTGCCCCTCTGTGGTTCACTCCTCTTGGTGTTGGACTGAAGTTGCTTGTTTCCATCCAGCAGCATCTCCAACACAACCCTGCCTTTGTATTCCCTCCAACATTCAGACAAATCCCACCCCCTAAGCCTGGACTGGCTCTTGGGATCCCACCCCCTTACCCTGGGATCTTCTAGTGGTTTACATTCACAAGCAGCTTTTCAATAGATCGGATTCTATAAGCCAACCCCGGACTCGGGGCTGGGCTTGTTTGAACATATGTAGGAGGAAAATGATACTGTTGCTCCACAGCTCCCTCCGCTGGCAGATCCACAGCAATAGAGCTGCAGATAGAAGCGGAACTAAGCCGTAAGCAGCGCATCATAAG
>JAVGWN010003246.1:0-10441 GCA_034552555.1 Semaprochilodus insignis | reverse complement strand
ACTATATATATATATATATATATATATATATATATATATATATATATATATATATATATATATATATATACTATTTTTCAGTTGCGTTTGTTTTTCAGTTGAGGTTGTTTTGTATCATATCTTATTTATATTTAGCAGACATAATTCCTGTTTTCCCATAATGTTTGATCAAGTGTGGTGAGTTTTGCCTGCCTCAAAAATGTCTTTGGAGTTTTTGATTACATCACCATGCAAAAGAGGGCGGGGGGAAAAAACGTCACCCCCACCGCCCCCCACCACCTACACCTATAAGCTGACTCAGATTGAGAGGATAGATAAGAGACCCCACCCAAAAACAGGGGGCAACAAAACACCAGACGGTGCACAGTCCCTCCTCCTACCTATTCACTTATTACCAGTCTAGAGGAAACGTTACGAGCTCAGCATCAAACTGCATCTCTTAACCGCCAAGAGCGTCTACAGCGGTGGAAAACAGCGCCAGTATTAACTCTGGTTCTGCTTCTATTTATATCACTTCTTTTGTTTGCTGGAACGTCGATTATTGCCGACACTTCAACATTATTGACAAGTGGTTAGAATACCCCACCAGGGCAGCAGCGCTACTTCTTCTTCGTTTCATGTTGGACGCTACAGTGACTCATTATCGCCTCCTCAGGTACACAGTGGTATTACACGACAGGACGGGCCGGGGCTAGCTGGTTAGCATGCTAACCTCAGTAGATGGCTGCATCCGAAGTGGCATACTTAAGCAGTACCAATTGAATTCGTTCTAGTACGTACTGTTAATATGCGAGTGCGCGGTATGCACTCGTCCTCGGACGCATTACATCCGCCATCTTACCTGTGTCCTTTGACCCGGATCTCCGCTGACGTCACATAATGGCGGGAAACCCCATTCTTTAAAAGCCAAAAGTCGGCAATATCTTTACCATCTATTAACGAAAGTAGCGTTCGTTGTGGTTAGTTTTCGCGATGTACACTGCCCCATGGAGGCAGTGTCGAGCAGGAGGTCGTAGAAAACGCATGCTGAGGAATTTATTCACTTGTAAACAGCGGGCTCCCCACTTCCGCCATTTTATTACACCGCTTCAAACGGCACTGTAGGTCCCGTGGAATCATGGGATAGTACAGTGTGCTGTGGTCGCATACTTCAAAATCTCTCCCGATGTAGTGCGGGGACTTCTCACGTACTGTTTTATGAACACTACGTATTCGGACATATTAAGTATTCTCGCGCACTGTATAGTATGGAAGTACGCCATTTCGGACGCAGCCGATGTCTCTGCTATACGATACGTGGACACAGAATAATGATAAGTAGCTCACTGTGTGGATGTTAAAAGGTTAATGAAGCTTTATGGGAGTGATGGTTTGCTCACATTCTTCTAATATTCGCTACATTGACTAAATAAGAGCCTACAATGACGTCAGATCCGGTGTGCCACATCAACAAACTCGAGTTCCTGTCCAAAATGGAGGTCACTTTATGCTCATGGACAACTCAAGAAGAGTCAAGTCATTGAGAACATGTTAGGTCTGAGGACCGTATATAACTGATGAAATCGTGTTCATTTCAGTACTATCCACCTGTTTTCTCAAAAATAACAGACTGCTTCAGTGATTCCCCCACGTGTGACCTAAGGGGGAAGAAGAGGGCTCAATTCTGTAATTTTCATTTTCTGCTTATATGCTTTTCGAATAGAGGGGATTTCCTCATATTTCTAAAGGCCGTTCTCAAAAACATGAAGTGAATTAATAACTTCAGGAGAAAGTGACTAAGCTACAGAGATCAAGTTCTAATACTACTACAGTACTATTAACAATGATGATTATGATTGTTAATAGCAACAGAAGTGCTTCATCTCCATGTCTCTCGGGGTGTATCACCATGATGTTGACATTGTTATTTTATCAGCATTATTTTGACATTATCATTTCATCACTTTCTGATTAAGCACAATCATCATGACTGCTGGGCCATTCTCTTCTCTTTTCTATTGAACTGCTTCTTTAAGCAGCGGTGCATTCAGCTAAACCTAAAAAACCCAGTGCTTCAGTCAGAAAGAGAGGCAAACCTCATCAACAGATCACCAGCCAATTCAAATAAAGCTCTTCTGAAGAAAGCTAAACATGTGCGGTCGCATGCTAAGGTTTGAACAGGCCTGGTAAAAGGTTTGGTCGGTTTTCTAAGTGAAAGTAAGTTAACATGTACTTTATGGGGAACTTAAATAAGCTATGCTTTTGACAATTTTAGTGCAATGGTTTTAGTTTCACTCGATACGAAAAAATACAGTATAAAATGGGCTGTATCTTTAGCACAGGCTGCAGTTTATGTTCATTTCCCCCCATATGTTAAATTCAGAATATAAACAGAATACATGACAGTCTTCAGAAGTGGGGTCACTGTCGAGGATCAACTTGAACTTATTTTCCCTTCAACAAAACAAACATGTCATTTGACCAGCGGTGCCCAAACACTACCATAATACTGTATACAACACATATGAATATCCACACGTGCTTATAGGTGCACATGAAGATGAAGCAGAGCAGCTGCCTGACCTACAAGCTGAACATACGCCGTTAATGGCAAACATGAGGCGATATGCACACTGAAAAATAGGGCCTCCTAACTGTTCTTGAATTGCCTGTGTGGTTCTACCAAGTGGTTTTGAATTGGTTTGGAGGTTCTTCAAACTTTAGAAAGGTTCTTCACCCTTGCACATTTAATTTACAAAAATGGCTCTTCAAAGAACCATCCACTGGAAGGTTCTTTAGGGGACTAAGAGTGCTTCTCCAGTGGCATCACTCGAAAGAAAACTTTACAGCATATTGAAAAGAACGTGCAACATAATTAAGTCAGGTTCACATCTCAGTGTTCCCAGTTCACCCACACCTTTTACAATAAGGGTGCATTACCATAATGCAAGTTCTCCATGGATCCAATTTTGCAACGGAGATAAAAAAAAAGTTTAAAAAACTTTTATATAATGTAAATGTTGGAGGGAGAACCCTTAAATTAGTGTTTCTAATGTGTCTAAAAGGTTCTTTAAGCAGTGCCATTGGAGAACCATTATTGGTTCCCTAAAGAACCTTTCAATGAATCTTTAGAGACCAATTTTCTTGTACATGAGATGTGTGAGTGTGAAGAACTTTTTAAAGAGTTTAAGTAGTCCCCAAATCATGCAAAGGTGCTGTAGAGAACCCCTAAATAATAAACCTTGACACTACGTAATTAACCATAACACTATGTGAACGTTCTTTAAGTATTTAAAAGGTTCCGCACACTCACAAATCTCTTTTTCAATTACGTTCCTTAGGGAACCCAATATTAGTTCTTCTATGGCATTGTGCAAATATATCAGTTTAAGGGTTCTTCTGAGAACGTTTAATTATATAGTGTTTCTTCAAACTTTACAAAAGTTCTTTAAACTTTACAAAATAACCCAATTTGTAAATCAGATGTGTTAGTGTGAGGAACCTTTCCAATGTTTAAAAAACCTTTACATTATATAAATGTTTGAGGAAGAACCCTTAAATTGGTATATATAAAAGGTTCTCTGAGCAATGCCATTAAGTAGCTATTACTGGTTCTCTAAAGAACATTTCAATGGATCTTTAGAGACCCATTTTTGTAGATGAGCTATGTGAGGGTGAAGAACCTTTAAAAAAGAGTTTAAGGAATTATATACACAATTGCACATTTGAACCTTTGAAAGTGTTTAAGGAACCCACACATCATGCAATGGCTCCGGGTTAGAGCCCTTCAATTGATAATGAACCATAACATTATGTGTAGGTTCTTTGAATATTTGAAAGGTTCTGCACACTCACAAATTTCTTTTTCAATTGCGTTTCTTTAGGGAACCCAAAAGCCGTTCTTCTATGGCACTGCGCAAAGAACTTTTTTTGGTACATATGTCGATTTAAGGGCTCTTCTGAGAGCGTTTAAATTATGTAGTGTTTCTTCAAACTTTACAACGATTCTTTAAACTAAACCAAGTTTGTAAGTGAGATGTGTAAGTGTGAGGAACTTTACATAATCTACATTTTTGAGGAGGAACCCTTAAATTGGTATATACAGTATAAAAGCTCTTGAGAACCCTCAAGTCATGCAATGGTTCTGGATTAGAGCCCTTAAACTGGTAATAAACCTTAGCATTATGAGAAGGTTCTTTAAATATTTAAAGGTTCTGCACACTCACAAAACTCTTTTTCAATTATGGTTCTTTAGGGAATACAAAAGTGGTTCTTTTATGGCATCGAAAGAACCTTTTTAGGTACATGTATGAATTTAAGGGTTCTACTGTAAGTCTTTACATTATCTAGTGTTTCTTTAAACTTTACACAATAAGCCTTTATGGCAAGCTACACACATAGCAATGGAAGCCTCCATGTGGTTCTATACGGGTTCTTTATATGAAATCGTAAGCAATTTGAAAGCATAAATGGGTACTTCGCATGTCTAAATGTTCCTTCCCCATGTTGGAAAACTGTTGTAGACAGCTCTTTAATGAACCATTCAAAAATGGTTCTATATAGCACCAAAAAGGGTTCCAGTATCGTAGCAAGTCATGGAACCATTTCTTTGGTACTATAATAGAACCCTTTTTGTTGTAGTGTAGCTCCTCGTTGTTGAGTAGAGGTGTTGAACTTCACTGAGAGATCATCACTTGACGCTCGATTTCCTGCCCCGAAACGGAAAAAACTTGTCACCCCTTGCGAACCCCTTTACTTACCACACACCTCCTGCCCAGAAGGTCCTCCACCTTTTCATTCTCCTGCTGACTGAGCAGGGAACTGCCCGTGCTGTCCGAACTCTTATTCTTCGACCCCCGCTTCATGACCTGCTATGTGTCCACTGCTGACCCTCGGAGACTGGATGAAATACAGTGAGAGGGAAAGAGAAAGAGAGGGAGACTGAGACAGAGAGAGGTATAAACTCCCTCTCGCTGTGGAGGACAGTGCTCGGCAGACCCCACACGGCACAAACAGTTTCTCTTCCTACTTCTCTCATATAACATCAGTGCACAATGGCTTTTCACAGGAAGTGGACGACCACAGTCTTTTTCTTCTTTTCTATTTTCATACTCTCACTGAAGCACGAGTCGCGCACTGCTGTGGTGGCACTGGTTCCTTTAGAACAAACATGTCTCTGGTTCATGTCTCTATTGTCAGATAGGTAGAGCTAATAAACTCGTGTCCCTTCTGCCCATTTAAAACAGCTACTGCATTTTCACACACTCTTCTGCACACTGGCACCAGGAGTCCTCTACTCTAGAGTGCTACTCTAATGTATCAGCTTAATAAGAGTTATACAAGATTAGCTTGCGTATCTCATCTATATTGAAGGTCCAAACTTTTTTTATAGACTTCTTGTTTTTTTTTAATTAAAAAAAAGACTGTAGCTTAGACTGACACTTTCCCTAATGCACCAGCTCTGAAACTATTGAATAATACTGTATATTATTTGGGGTTTATTTCTGAGTTCCAACATTCATAACAACATTTGGTCTTCTGTATGTCAAGCCCTGTGACCAAACTGGCCGCTGAGGTGCTGCTGGCTAAACATGTTACGGAATCTTGGCATCAGATAATACTTTTAGCTGTACCGATAAAGTCAGTGAACCCGCATTTCCGTTCTGCTGTGCTGAAATATTGTGTTTTTAAACCTGACACAGCTTGTTTCTATCGGTCAGTTACTTTCTGTTTTCTTCACTCAAAACCAGGGGATTTCACGTAGTACAACTACCACATAGTTCCAGAAAAGGAACTAATTTCTAACGAATCTAAGCCATTCTGCAACCCAGCTAGATGAAACGACATTGTCTGATTGTCAACAAAACCAGCATATGTTGTGTTTTGGATGCTAACATACTGGTCAGCATCAATTGAAGTTAATATGGTGGTCACCAGCATAAATCATACACCAGCATATGTTGTGTTTTAAATACTGGTGTTTTGTACACACTCATCATCAAAAGAATAGTTGTACCCAGTAGGAAGAGTCAGATTGCAATGCTATTGGGAAGGGAGATAAATGTTAGCAGGACCAATAAATGATAAATTTAGACTGATATGGACAATATTTATTGAGCTACGCATACAGAAGTAGTGTCTCTCAGTATGGCAACATGCCAGATGTCTCGACATGGAGTTGTAGAGGTTCCTAATGGTGTCCTGTGATAATCCATCCCATGCAGCTTGAATATTCTCACACACTTCCTGCAGATTGTGCGGTGGGGGTGGAGGTGGAGTGACACCAGGCCTTTTGGACGTGTGACACATGACAACAAACCATTCATCTTAGTGCTGACCACGGTGCCTCCACCCACGGATTTGTTGGTCATCTCCACGAAGACAAAAGCGGGACTCGTCACTAAAGATGACGAGCTGCCATTCTGAGTCACTGCACGACATCATTGCAGTCTTTGGCGACATTGACGTGGTGTTAAGAGCAGTCATAGTAATGTAGCTTGCATGTAGTCCTGCGTCATCCAGCCGTCTGCCAATGGTGCTGGCACTAACAGGATGACTCATGGAGGGCATCACTGCTCACTGAATGTCCACAATCGTGGCTGTTGGGTCTTATAAAAAAAATTAAGATTCAAAACCCGCATCATCCATGTAAAAGCATGAACTGCTCATTTAAGGCCTTGCTACAGCATCTCAGTGGGATTCAGGTTTCAGAGTTTACTTCTTTTGAGCTGTTCAGTGGTGCACTTGCTTGTGCGCTTCAGATCTTTGTCCTGCTGCATAACCCCACTTCGCTCGCATGAGCTTTAGGCCACAAACTGATGGGCGGACATTTCCCTTCGGGATCTTATGATAGATAGCAGAACTCACGGTTCCATCCGTTATGACAAGTTGTCCAGGACCTGCACTAGTAAAGCATCTCCTGGGAAGGTTCTCCACAGTTCCAAGTTCTCTCCATATGTGGACAATGACTCTTACTGTGATTCACTGGAGTCTCAGAGCCTTAGCAAAGGATTTATAACCATTTCCAGAGTCTTTCCAGGATTTCAATGACTTTGTTGGACCTCTTTATATTAATTCTTTTTAGAACGTCACATCATGTGCTCCTTTCAGACCCTCTAGCTGCTTCACGTCGCAGACAGGTTCTCTTTGAAAGGGTTATATAGCATTTTTCCTTCAATAAATGTAATTATCTTTTAAAAACAGCATTTCTGTGTGCATGTGTTCTCTGTCTGATACTAAAAACAGTTTGATGATATGAAACATTCAAATGTGACAAATATGCAAAAACAGAGGAAATTGGGAAGTGGCAAATACTTTGTCACAGCGCCGGACATATATACAGCCACATGAAATAAATATGGTCAGTATGGTCAATTCTTTTAAACAGCATCTATAAATAAATAAAGGTGATGCCAATTCCTACTGAGGAAAACTTTAGGGCACCCTTATAGCTGATATTCCTTCCCTTGTTTGTCAGTTAGATGTCAGTCTACTTGACGGTCTACTGACTAGTTTTCCCCGCTCCTCCATGCAGAAATCCTTCAGCTGTGTGATGTCTGAGGGCTTTCTTGCATGCACAGCATATTTCAAATTACCCCACAGCATTAAGATCTGGGCTGGGACTTGGTCATTTCAGAGCTCTCCAATTCTTTCTTTTGAGGCATGCCTTGGTGGATTTATTGGCATGTTTTGGGTGTTTGTCATGTTGCGTGATCCACCTCTGCTTCAGCTTCAGTTTTTGGATAGATGGTCTCATATTTTCCCTGTAGTGGATTATAGGATGGAGAGTTTGTCAGGACCTGCTGGAGCAAAGCAGCCCAAACCATGACACTTCCACCTCCATGCTTCACATTTCGTATGAGGTTCTTATGTTCAAATGCTTGTTGCACCAAACTTGTCTTCTGTTACAGTACTTAAATAATTTGACCTCATTTGTCCAAGGCACGTGATTCCACATGTCCCAGCCTTTTCTCCCAGGAAAATCGCTCAGTCTTTTTCTGCTGGTTGGTGCATGTACTTTGACATCAATGGTGGCAAAAGCTAAATGAAGCTCGTCCCATGATAACATTTTAGGATTGATGGAGATTTCTTTAGGTACGCTGCAGTCTGCTTTTAGGCTNTACTTTGACATCAATGGTGGCAAAAGCTAAATGAAGCTCGTCCCATGATAACATTTTAGGATTGATGGAGATTTCTTTAGGTACGCTGCAGTCTGCTTTTAGGCTGAACATGCTAGATTGGCCTGACCTGGCCATGTTGGCAGCTGTTTCAAATGTTCTCCAGTTGTAAATTATATTCCAGCCAGGGAAATGGCTAACTTCTGATTATTTTGAGATCTTTTTAAATCTTTTTCCAGTCTTGTATGCATCTCCGACCTTTTTTCTGAAGGCCTCAGAGCGCTCCTGGATTCTTATCATGGTGATGCCACTCACTTCAACAATCAAGGGCAAACCAAATGTCTGAGGTTTAAATAAGACAGGCTGAAACCTCTTTTATGATGTTCTAATCATCTACACGTAATGTGGTGCACCTGATACTAATTTCATCCTCAGACGAAAAAAAATGCAAATGACATTCTACATATTATTTTTAAAACATACTTCATCAGTTTTATTTGTTTAGTGAAAAGAACAGCAAAATGAAGATAATATGCTCATGTTTAAATAGGTAAAAAACGACAAAGGTGTCCTAATTTTTCGTGTGACTGTATACACAATAAAGAATTATTAACTCTTTAACTTCCTGCTTTTTGGTAAAGCACATTTGAGTCACTATATCTTAATGAAGAAAGTGTTGAACCTAACTCAACCTGATTGTGCCATCTCTACCAATCGGCAGAGGTATGTTAGGCTAAACAATCCACTAGAGTCACTGAGTCTTTCAATAGATATGCCTTCACTGTTCTAATCAATAGAGGAAGCATGCAACAATTAAGGCACTCCACACATGTGGATTGTTTTTGGTGGAATTTTCGAACTTGAGCATATTTTATTGGCATATTATAGTTTCAGAAGCTTTGATGAACATAATTATGTAACTTTATACAAAAAGAAGTCTAATAATGGTAAAATCATTTTCAAAACATGTGTTACCAAACGGTATAATTGTTTTTTTTTTATGCTAAAGGTGCCTGTGCTAAGCTAATGTAATTAAAATTGACTATGTGCTTGATTATTATTATTATTGCCCATAACAAACAAAAAATCTGTTTCTTTTTTTTCTTGGTGAGGATATTAAAGGATACATATATCTAAAAATGAACAGCAATATCATAGTGTGTCATTATCACTGTATACTTAAACAACTTATACTTAAACAAACAAAATATGTCCCGGAACTCAGAATAATTCTCTGATATGTTGGCTATGTAAAAGTAATAAGGCCAGTGTCACAGCCACTCCAGTCACAGTCTAACCAGCAAGCCTTTATTATACTCAGCCCACCATTAGATTTGAACCACATTACTGGGCTTCAGCATTCTCATGATATCTTTAAAAAATTGAGTGAACTGAGATTGAATAAATTGATGAAGCTACTGATGTTGTTGCACAGGTACTGATCTTGTTGCACAGTCACTGATGACACTTAAGCTGGGAGGCAGGAGAAGTGCTGGAGCGAGGTGTTGATCAGTGCTGATCATGTACAAATGTTGGTGTTTATCCAGTGCAGCTGCATTACAGAGCATAATTAATAGAACGCTCATTCTTCATGACGCACTGACTGCAAATGTAAGAGTTTTGCATTGCAGTGTCATAATTTCAACCCTACCAGTGCCATTTCCTGTGCTTGACACACTGAAGGCCAGTGGAGTTGTTAACACTACGTATGTTGGACCCCAAACGTAAGTGTTTTTTCCTAGCTTAAGAGAGAAGAGAAAAAGATTACTCTAAATAACATTTTAAAGCACCACTGCAGTCTGTGAAAGTGTTGATATAAAAAATACATATATGTCTCGACATAACACTATATATATATAGTGTTATATTTTATTACATCTTATTAGTTTCACTTTTCACTTATCAGAGAACACTGTATAATAAATTAGATTTTTAAGTACAGTATTATGGCAGTTCAGTATGTATTTTCAGTATGTTTGGGCATATAAAAACAAGAAATGGATCATTTTATTTATTTTACTTAGCTTGTGATATTTTAAAGTATTGATGTCCGTTGCTAAACACAGCAAACTAGTTTGCAACCCAACAAAGGTGGAGTCTCTTCCTTTGAATGTTAGCGACCACCACAGAGCAGGTGGATGGTGGTGGATCACAGCACTGCAGCAACACTGGCGTGGTGGTGTGTGTGGAGATTGTAAACATTGTTCACTCTATTAGACACTCCTACCTTGTTGGTCTACCTTGTAGATGTACTAGAGATAGTAGTGGTCACAAGACACCCCCCCCACACACACATATATATAAATATATATATATATATATATATATATATATATATATATATA
>JAVGWN010003245.1:0-10442 GCA_034552555.1 Semaprochilodus insignis | reverse complement strand
CTACTATGAATTATTCAGCATCTACTATGAATTATTCAGTACCTACTATGAATTATTCAGCATCTACTATGAATTATTCAGCATCTACTATGAATTATTCAGTACCTACTATATTATTCTATAGTTTGTTAAGCTTTGTTCTTTGTTGTTCTTTGTTGCATCCGGAAGCCTAAATCACGCCCTGGGGGCACATTTTGGGCTGCTGTACTCCATCTGTACGCCAGTAAGGTGGAGCTGGAAGGGAGGAGTTTCTGATGAAGCTTCCGAGCAGTGATGATCGTGAAGATTTAGAGGAATACAAAGATGTGTTCTGGCTGAGAGCTGTCACTCCAGTGCTTGAATTGTTTCCTTACAGAAACTACAATCATGTGAGCAGCGGCTGTTGTTTTGGTGAAGTGTGATTATAATCTCATTGTGTGTGTATGTGTGTATGTGTGTGTGTGTGTGTGTGTGTGTGTGTGTTCTTTGGCACTGTACCAAGGATGTGCCCCACTAAACATCTTCCTTATAGGACTGATTTATTCACTCAGTCAACTCCTGCAACTGGCTGCTGCTCTGAAAAGTGTTATGGTTGTTTGGTTGTCACTCTCACAGTGATATCGGAGTGTAACTAGGCCATAAACCGGGTTGTTTTCACCCTGGGATGACAAGCCGGGTTCCACAAGCCGGGTTCCACAAGCCGGGTTCCACAAGCTGGGTTAACAGGGCCACAAGCCAGGTCACTTCCACCACAGTAGCAGAGCTTAACTAGACCGTGGGCCAGGTCACTTTCACCACGATAGCGGAGTTTGACTAGGCCATGAACCAGGTCATTTTCACCATGGGAACACAGTTTAACTGGGCCACAAACCGGGTCACTTTCACCATGGAGCAGAGATTTACTAGACTGTGAGCCGGGTCATTTTCACCAAGGTAGCAGAGTTTGACTGGGCCATGAACCAGGTCATTTTCACTACGGGAACACAGTTTAACTGGGCCACAAGTCGGGTCACTTTCACCACGATAGTTTGACTAGGCCCGTGAGTCTGGCCACTTTTACTATGGGCTCACAGTATCACAGGGCTTTGAGTCGGGTCACTTTTGACCATGGGAACACAGTTTAATCGGGCCTCAAGCCGGGTCACTTTCACCACGATAGCAGAGTTTGACTGGTGAGTCTGGTCACTTTCACTATGGGCTCACAGTATCACAGGGCCTTGAGCCGGGTCACTTTTACCAAGGTAGCAGCCTTTAACCAGGCTACTACCTGGATCACTTTTCACCGTCACCTATTAACCTCCCTTGCTCCCTGTCTTACTCTCTTACTCACTCATTCACTCATTCATTCAGCTAATTTACTGGTATAACAGGTAATAGTAGATTTGTTAGTAATATTTAACTTTAAAACTAAAACTAAAACTGCGAGAATGTAAAAAAGAATACAGAATATACATGATTTTTTATTCAAGGCTTTTTAAAAGGGGCCTTTTAAATTAGATTGTTTTAATAAATTAATTTTATTAATTTATTGATTTACAATGGAGAGATGTTTCTGTATTTAGATGGTGTTAAATCTCTACTGTCCACCAGATGGCACTGTTTCTCCTTCTCTCTCTCTCTCTCTCTCTCTCTCTCTCTCTCCCTCTCTGTCTCTGCTCTGTGATTGAACAGTGCGGGTGAATAAGGGTCAGTGGAGTGCAGAGAGCTCCTCAGAAGCCCCCCTGCGTCCTGAGCTGAGAGCAGCCAGCTGCAGCTGTGAGTGAAATGCTCCCTCTTTCTCTCCTCCAGCATCATCGCTTCATCGTCTCCTCGCCGCTCTCCAACTGACTCCGGGTCCTTCTGAAGGAGGAAAACATGGTTCCTTTACTTTGCATGGCTGTAGTTCTTGTAGGAACTTTAGAGGCAGGTGCCCCAGCAGCAGATGAAGCTTCTTTCTGGATGGAAACTCCATCACATGGTCTTCTGTCCACACCAGCCATCCAGTCTGCTTCAGCACTGAGGAGCAGCAGAAGCGAAGATGTGAAAATGGAAGCTTCTTCAGTTTCACAACATGAGAAGCAACACAGAAGAGTCCCAAGAGGTTCTAAAGATCGAAAGCTGAAGCAAAAAGAGCATCAGGTGCTTCACACCCAGAGGTGGGTAGGAGCGGGTTCCAGAAGGCTTTCACAGTGTTGGCAAAATTGAACTATTAAGATGTAAACAAAGTTGGTTCGGTGTGAAATGCTCTGTTCTAGAAAACAGTTCTAGAGTCTAGAATTGTTCATAGTGGTGGTGAATGGAACCGAACGTCTACCTCTAAAAGTTCCCACACAAAAAGTTATTACATGAAATACTTATGAATACGCTGCCTGATGACTGAGACGCTGCTTTGACATAGTTTTGAAAAGTTTTTGACTTGAAACGTATTTTTTCAAAATTAATAATTTTAGATTTTCCACAATTTCACCATCACCAACATTCCATAGACAGCTCAAAAGATACGTGTAGGTTCACACTGCAAAAAATAAGATATTGGCAACTAAAATTTGCTCATATCTACTTCATATATCTTAAAATTCCCACTTTGAGATTATTGGAAGCTCAGAAATTTAAGGTTATTTAACTTATTTCCAGACATTTTTACTTGTTTTTGGTGATTTCAGTTAAATTTTCTTACTACATGGACAGAATTTCTTTTTTCTTATTTTAAGAAATTTGATTGAAACAGGAGGCCAAATTATCTGCCAATATACTGAAAATGTGGCTTAATAAAACCACTTCAAACAAGTAATTGTCTGGAAATAAGTAAAATGACCTTACAAAAAGCTTACAACATTCTAAAATTGAGAATTTTTAGATATATCAATTAAATACTGATCGATTTTCTATATATTTTTTGCAGTGCACTAGTTGTTTCTTTACTTTCAATGTAAGTTAATGTAAACAGATTTTATTCCTATTTTGGAGCATTTTTATTTATTCTACATTTTATTGATTGTTTATTGATGACAGCTGTAAGGCTCAAATTGTGCAAAACAAAAAAACAAAAGATTAAGAACCTTTATATGTTTGGTAGATGAAGCATTTCTCATCAAACCACTCTGAATGACTTTGTTTACATCTTAGCCATGTAATTATGCAGAAATTCTGAGTTTAAATAGAATTACTTCAATGAAATTTGACTCAACTAGAAGTAAAAATAGCAAAAACGAACATCAGTGAAAAGATCTTAGGACTAGAATCCCCTGGAGTGCTTAGAGTTCCCCCTTAGAACCACAGTGCTAGCTACTGACTTACCTAAGTGCATGTACCTGAGTTGAGTTTTATAGCTACGCACCTCTGCTCAAATTACAGGCACCCAAGACCTTTCGACCCTGAGGGTTACTTCACCACACCGAGGGTCTTCAATGGATCACTCCTCGTCCACAACCCACTGTACCCGGTGACGGACGACTCGTACAGCGCCTATGCGGTCATGCTGCTGTCTCTGGTGGTCTTTGCGGTGGGTGTGGTGAGTAACCTGGCGGTCATGTGCATCGTCTGGCACAACTACTACCTGAAGAACACCTGGAACTGCGTTCTGGCCAGCTTGGCGTTCTGGGACTTTGTGGTGCTCTTCTTCTGCTTGCCTGTGGTCATCTTCAATGAGCTGACCAAGAGGAGGTTGATGGGTGACCTGTCCTGCCGGATCGTGCCGTACCTGGAGGTCAGTATTCTTCATAGAGATGCACTGACCTGACTTGTTGTCGGCTGATGCTGAGCGATAATAGAACACTATATTAAAATGAACCTAAATGAAATTATGAGCGTTAGAACAGCGTATAGAAGCGTATTTTTGTTGTGTGTCAAAGTGGACTGCAAAAAATGGTCAAGTAAAATGATCTTAAATCTACTTAACATAACTAATATTTCTATATATGTTGAAATTGTTTCAAAACTGCTGTTGTAAGATTATTTTACTTCATTCTAAATAAGTTGTGCTTGTTTCAAGCATGTATCTTACAATATAGTAAGATAATTTGACTTGCTAGAAAAAAGTAAAAAAAAAATATATATTCAATATACAACGCAAAACAATTATATGTTGGTAAATAATATGATCTTACATCTAGTTGATATATCTTAAAAGTAAAATCTTTAGATTGTTAAAAGCTAATTGTAAGATTATTTTACCTATTTTCAGACCAGATTTTTACATTTGTTTTACATCATTTTTGTAAGCCACATTTTTGCAGATTATATATTGGCAGATGATTTGGCTTGTTTGTTTCTTTAAAAAAACCCCAAATTATCTGCCAATATACAGGGAGAAAATTTGGCTTACTACTTTTTAATTACTTAAATCAATCTACAAAAATTGGAATGAGTAAAATAATAAAAGAAAATAGCTTACAACAATCTTAAAATGAGAATTTTACATATCATGTAGATATAAGATACTTTTTTTAAGTTATCAAGTTAATCAACTTTGTTTAAGGGTGGCAAGGTGGTGCGGTTGGTAGCACACTGTAAAAAATGGTATCATGGGAAGTAAAATTATATTATGTCTAGTTAATATATCTTATCTTGGTGATTGTTGTAGGCTTATTTTAAGATTATTGTACCAGCATTTAAGTTTATTTGCAGACATTTGTATTTGTTAAATTTAAGTGATTTTTGCGAGCTAAGTTTTCTTAGTATATTGCCAGATAATTTGGCACGTTTCAAGCTAATTTATTAAAATAAGAAAAATTATCTGCCAATATTGTGAGAAAATTTGACTTGCTAAAATCACTTAAAACGAGTTTTTAAAAAAAATCTGTAAAATGAACTAACAACCATTTCAAAATTAGAATTTTATAGATAATTTTAAAGATATATCAACTATATACAAGATCATTTTACTTACCACCATACCAGTATTTTGCCACACAGTACCTTCAGTGTTTGCATGTTCTCCCCGTGTCTACATGGATTTTCTCCCATGTCCTAAAAGTAATTTCACTTCACAAGACAACATGTTTTGCAGCCTGGCGGTTTATTGACACTAACTGGCCTTGCTGTCACTCCTGTGTAGGTTTCGCACCAGTGTTGAGTCTGCAAAGTGTTAAACAGGCAGTTTGTTGTGTCTGGACTTCATCTCGTTATTCCAGCCTTGGTTTTAAACGGGAGTGAAAGCATTCCCTCTTCCCTATTCACATGCAAATACAGGCTCCGCTTAATGAGCCTGAATGGCTGTGCAGAACTAATTGAGGTCATTAGTGTGTTAAATGGAGATTTAGGTCAAACGGTCTGAAACGACAGTCTGTGTTTGTTTAGAGGTTCATTCGCCCCGCTTTTGTTGTTCTGCTGCACCTTTAAAGCGATAGTTTGGAGAAAGACTTCACCCAGTTTTACCCCACATTACTGAAAAAATAATGGTAGCATGAATTAGCATGGTGCTAAGTTGTATACGTGTAATATATGGACAAATTAAGCCTTCAGGATGCTGTTTTCAGCTATGCTAACGTACTTAAGTCCAAGTCATACAAGGTCAAAAAACACATAATCAAGTCTATGAGAGATCACTGAGCGGCTCCACACGGTGTGAAGCAAGTGTGTGATGAAATTTAGCAGCATGCTAACATGAATTCATATAAACTTCCATTAATTGTTAGCTACCTTAGCCCCGTAGCTGCAGTGCTAAAACTAAAGAAGCTAACTTGTCTTGGCTGATGAGCTACATTTGGAGGTTAAGACCCAGATAGCATGCAGATGTGGGCCACATCAGGCAAAGCTATGTCACTGCTGGCCCGGCACTGGCAATCTGCAGAGGACCAAAGGTAGTGCACACATTCAGAAAATGCCTTTGGCCGACATGTTCCAAAACAGATCTGGTCTACTTCTGGCACAGATACAGCAGGGTTGCCTATTTGGACGTTGTCCTAATCTGGTGTGTATGTGGCCCACATCTTGCAACCGGGAGTGGACCGCCCAAGTGCCGTCATTCCATGTGGCAAGTCGGCCAAATGAAAATAGGGAATGTGGGCCAGATTTGGGCCAGAACAATTAGTTTTCTATCTTTTTACCAAATTAGCACTAAAACTGAGCTACTTGCTGCCCTCTAATGACAAACTCTCTTTCGCCCTCTTTCAGGTGACCTCTCTAGGTGTCTTCACCTTCAGCCTGTGCGCCCTGAGCATTGACCGCTTCCACAGGCTGACCGGCGCCCCCTCTAGGCCGCAGCAGCAGCAGGTGGAGTCGTGCGGCTCCATCTTGGCTAAGCTCTCTGTGGTCTGGTTTGGCTCTCTGCTTCTAGCTACTCCGGAACTGCTTCTCTGGCAGATGGACACGGAGGTTTCCCCTGTTTCCGGCCTGCCGCTGGACTCCTGCGCCCGCCGGCCATCGGCGTCGCTGCCCGAGGCTATTTATTCTCTGATTTTGACCTATCACGAGGCTCGCATGTGGTGGACCTTCGGCTGCTTCTTCTGCCTGCCTCTGCTTTTTTCTCTGGGCTGCCGGCTGCTTACGAGCCACATGGTCGAAGAATCTGCTAGACAGACCCGCCCTTCGTCCTCTTCCTCCTCTTCGTCCTCTTCGTCTTCGCTGAAGAAGAAGAAACGGGTTCAGGAGGATCAGCTAAGCCGCATGCTGACTATGCTAATGGCCGTTTACGGTTTATGTGGCCTGCCAGAACATGCATGGACCATAGGCCTAGCCTACGCGAGCCTGGAGGTCAGTAAGGCCACGCTAGCCCTCTTATCTCTGATTGGCCAGTTTCTGATGTTTGTGCAAGCCGCAGCCACGCCCATGCTAATTCTCTTAGCTAGCCGCACGCTAGGCCGGAGTTTCGTGGACTGCTGCTGCTGTTGCTGTGAAGAGTGTCTGCCGGACCGGGCTTCTTCCGCGTCCTCGTCTTCGTCCTCGTCCACCACGGCAACCGCCATGTCCTCCTCTCCTTCCTCTCCGGTTTCAATGAATGAAGAGAAGCTGCAGATTGTTTCCGGAACAACACCAGCCTCCGTTTTCTTCGATAAAGTCAAGGACGGCTCTGCGGAGATGGCCATAGGGACTCCATGCTGAGCGGCACAAGACATCCAGTATGGATCACTGCTTAAAGGGATAGTCCAAATGCAGTCAATCAGCAAAGACATATTTAGCATCAGAAGTTTGCTTCTTCTTTAGTTTTGCACGTTAGCTGCGAGGCTAATATAGCTAACATGTTAGCTGCTACTGTTTTTGGCTATGTAGCCTATTCGCCACAGTTGTCTCCTTACCTCAAACACCTAATGTCATAAAAGCAATTCAGAACCATGTAGCATAGTAACAGTGAGAGCCTCTACCTTAAAATGATTCTCAGTCCCATTTCTCTAGCCTACATTATAATGTTTTATAAATCATAATGTAGGCTATAAAGACACATGCCTTTCAGCATGAACTGATTTAATGAAAAGGTCTTTAAATAACATAAAACTAATTAGCAACATATTTTAGAAACAGTTTTTGTTTTGAAAGTTGTGGCTACAAACACAAGCATTCATGGCTGACTGCATACTAACAGCGCCCTCTGCTGGAGAACCTTCAGACTGCCACACGTGTGCAGGTGTAAATGTATTCCAAAGCCAAATCTACATTTTTTACATATTAAAAAATATAAAAATAGATGTTTTCTGCTGTTATGGTGGAGGGTCTCTGGAATTTAACCATAAATTACAAACTATATTTTCAGAATCTTTCAGTTCTTGAACGATCTAAACACTTAATGGATATTATTCGAATTTTGTATCCACTTTTAAGAACAAACATGTTTACTTAAATGTTTAAAAATTCCTGGATTAGCCTGTTAGCATCTCCTGAGCTGATTGCTAGCGTAGGGTGTTTACTGTGCTTCCGGGCCCTTATTTCCCAGTAGGCCTTGCTGTAAAAAGACCATTAGAACCATTAATGACTTGACCATTTGCTTCCTAATGGGAATCAACTGAATAGTAACCACTAGTTTAAGGTAGGAAATCTTTAGATCCCATTAGGAAACCATCAAATCCATGTGGAATCAGTCCTAGGACGCCTGTTATATCCATTAGAACCCTTCCACTATCAAAACTGTGATATCAACCCATCAGGAGGAACCAAAGCACATTACAAAACCACTTGGAACCTTCAGAAACATGTTTTTTAGCAGGAGGGCCTATATTAAAATTTGAATATCGCATCTTTGTGAACGGATTAAGAATCTTTCAGGGGATAAAATCCAGGAATAATTATTCTGTATAGCATAGCTTAAAACAGTAGGAGCCTCATCAATTCCTGGACCTTAGTCCAGCCTTATAGCCAACAGGGTCAGAAACCACATAATCAAGTCTGAAATTACTGAACATCTCTGGACTCTGTGAGCGAAGTGCGTGATGACTGGAGTTAGCACCATGCTAATTAGCACACATACGCTTCCATTACTTTACATTAACCTTGTAGCTCCAGTGCTAAAACTAAAGAAGCAAACTTCAGTCGCCAAACACGTCTTGGCTGATGGGCTGCGTTCGGAGTAAACGGCTGAATTTGATGTTTTCCCGAGCTGTCGACTTTTTCCTGACACAGTTGCTGAAACTGAAGTACCTCTGAATGAAACACCAGCAGCAACAACAGCTCCAGCAGGTCTGAGATCAGCTCTGTAGGACTCGGTGCTGTGGCTTGTGATCGCCTCCAATAACAGTTGAGTTTATATCTGTGTACTTCTCCATGTCCATACGGCAAAATATAGATCTGTACCATAAGCTGTGAATGACTGAATGCGTAGTTGCTTTGTTAGGCCTCGTAGATCACTCTTGTACACCCTTGGCCCACTTTCAGAAACCCTGTCCGTGTAGTTGGTGACTGTAGCTCACCTGTTGATGTGCAGGTTGATCTCATTGTTACTGACCACAGAACCGCTCTTGGCTGGATCTTTTTGGTGGCGGTCCACTCTCGGCCCCAGCAGCACTGCTGTGTCTGATATGTGACTGAGCCACATTTGATGGAGCTTCTCAGTCAGAGTTGATTTTAGAGCAGTGGAGTCAGAAAACACACAGTCGTAGGAGAATCCTGGTGTATGATTGCCTCCTCTCTGCTGCTGTGTATTTATGTTCATGTATTTTGCTACTGCAACACACGAGTGCCTTAACCAAGCTCTGGTATCAGACTGGTACTCCGAATCCAGCGACATCCAGATATCAGAATCCGTATCAGATCAGAATACATATCGGGAAAGAAAGGTTAGATTGGAGCATCCATAACCTGATATAGTCGTCCGCTATGTGGTATGTGGAGAAAAGCAAGTGGCCACTTAGTAGGGCAGCAAATTGGCCAGTTAGTAGAACCACAAAGTGGGTGTTTCTAATAAAGTGGCCAGTTAGTGGAACCATAAGGTAAACGTTTCCAATAAAGTGGCCAGTTAGTGGAACCACAAGGTGGGTGTTTCATATAAAGTGGCCAGTTAGTAGAATAAGGTGGTTGTATCTTATAAACGGACCAGTTATAAGAACCACAAGACGGGTGTTTCTAATAAAGTGGCCAGTTAGTAGAACCACAAGATGGGTGTTTCTAATAAAGTGACCAGTTAGTAGAACCACAAGGTGGGTGTTTTCAATAAAGAGGCCAGTTAGTGGAAGTACAAGGTGGGTGTTTCTAATAAAGTGGCCAGTTATTAGAACCACAAGATGGGTGTTTCTAATAAAGTGGCCAGTTAGTGTAACAACAAGGTGGGTGTTTCTAATAAAGTGACCAGTGAGTGTAATCCTCCTCAGAAGCTTAGTTTAGTGAGCTTTGGGTTCGACTTAAGGCCCAGAGTCAGAAACTGTAGAAAGAGTGCTGCAGCCTGCTGACCTGCGTCCAGCACCGCGGCAGGCCGGCGCTGTTCTGCTCCTCGTTCTTCCGTTCTTCTGTTTGCTCACTCACTCTTTTGTGTAACCCTTTGGAGGAGGAGGAACAGCCAGCGCTCCTTACTGACTCTCATGACAGCCTGCTTTATTGTCCTGGGTCATAATTCATTATTGTAATCAGCAGAAGACCATTCATCACACAAACACGCAGAGCTGTGGGAACTTACTTCGGTGCTCTGCGTCACCGCCGTGTCACTCTCTGCACTGTCAGTTTGGTTTCCAGAGCGTCTCAGTGGGCAGAGAGGAATCTGACGCAGGGATGTTTTAATGTTTAGACATGTTTGAGGACATAGGAGGTGGAGATCCACTCCAACATGATCACATGGGACTTTAGCAGATGGAGTGTTGATACTTGAAGTTCTGTGGTATTACTGTGGAAACACGTTTGACTATTTGAAAAGCATTTATGCATAAATTTAGTGTCATGTGACAGGAATGTGTAGTGTAATGGTGTGACTGTATTAAAGAGCAATTCCACCGATTTTTCAGTTAAACTATTATGACGTAAACAAAGTCATTCAGAGTGGTTTGGTGTGAAAACGGCCCGTTCAAGACTCAGAACTGTTCACAGTGGTGGTGAAGGTAACCAGACGTCCCCCTCTAAAAGCTCCCTCA
>JAVGWN010003244.1:0-10443 GCA_034552555.1 Semaprochilodus insignis | reverse complement strand
GCGATAAAGGTCAGTGTGTCAGTCGATAAATATTTCATATCAGCCCTGGTGTTGCTCTGAAAGCCTGTTAGACTCAAATACCCCCTGGACCCACATGATTTCATTCCTGCTTCACTGGATGCCATTTCATTGAGTATTGATTTCTTGCTCAGCTGTAGACCAGAAGCAATCAAACGCCCCCGCCCCCCTCCTGAGTGGTTTAAGAAGCCTCAGCAGCTTAATGTACGACGGCGCTAATTGTGTTTGTTTAAGAGGCTCTTGCTGCACTAGCCGGCTGGCCCCATCAGCCCTGCGGCTCCTGCTGGAGAGGGAAGAGGATGGAGTGAACATGTGGATCCATCTGTCTGCTATTGACCTCTGACGTCCTGGCCCTGGTCCCATGCGGACGCTTTCCAGGTTATCTGTTACGCTCCTGTTTTTCTGATTTCCTGAAAAGCCAGCAACAGCCTCGTCTAAAGAGTCCTGTCTGGCGCTATTAAGTGCATGCCACATCTTATTACCAGCACGGGTAATCGGACTTTTCAGCATGTCCTGGATGCGGCAATGTGAATTCCATGTGCTTTTATTCAGGTCCAGTTCATCACTTTCTTTTTTGGCTCATGTTGCTTATTACTTTTTTACTTTATTATTTTTTTCTAAGTTTGGACAGTGTGGAATTCTTTAGAGGAAAAGAGAATTCCCAAGTGTGTTGTAGACTTTCAGGATTTTTTTTCATGATATACACCCACCGGCCACTTCATTAGGTACACCCCCTTGTATCTACACTCAGTGTTCATGTTATCAGCTCCACTGACCATATAGGACACTCTGTAGTTCTACAGTTCCACACTGTAGGCCATCTGTTGCTCTGAGCAATGAGGGGTAAAGGGAAGGGTTTGACACCTGTCCACACCTGCCTGGGCCAACATAAAATTCAGATAAAACTCGGTATGCTTTATTACCTTGTTCTTCAATGGACAGGACCCCCACAGGACCCCCACAGGACCACCACAGAGCAGGTATTATGTGGGTGGTGGATCCTTCTCATCACTGCAGTGACACTTGGTGGTGGAGGTGTGTTAGTGTGTGTTGTGCTGGTGTGAGTGGATCAGACACAGCAGTGCTGCCTGACACTTCAGTGTTACTGCTGGACTGAGAATCGTCCACCAACCAGAACTATCCAGCCAACAGCGTCCTGTGGGCAGCATCCTGTGGCTAGCGTCCTCTGTCCACTGATGAAGGACTAGAGGATGACCAACACTGCACTGTGCAGCAGCAGAAGAGCTATCGTCTCTGACTGTACATCTACAAGGTGGACGAGTATCTATCTATCTATCTATCTATCTATCTGTTAGCCTTCATATCTGTATAGGAGTGGCTCGTATTTGACTGCCGCCGCCATGTTTCTGCATTATCCCAGAATAGAGTTAGTGCTAGTATCAGTACTCAGTATCAGCCTATATTGATAGATTGGGTATTGGTGTCTGTTCCGGAAGGGGAAAAGTAGTATCTGTGCATCCCCAACCACTTCATAACCACTTCAGCTTTGTCTCATAACCACTCCAGAGAGGAACAGCAGAGCATGTAACACCTCCACAAGCACCAGTAACAGCTGTGACTGGATTGGGCATGTACTGGACAAGTTTCTGGATGTAGCCACATCAATGTTCAGACACTCTTACATCAAAGAATTGGTCAGTTGGTCCAGATTTGGTGGACGCCTTCCCTGGCACAATTCCAAGTAGAATTCCCTGTAGACTGGGATTTTAGCCACTGCTAGTAGACCCGTATGACCGCACGCTTCCATACACCTGCAGATTCAGCTACTTCCTTCACACTATGGTCTTTGACACGCCCAAATGCAGTCACTCCTTTTAGCCAATCATTAACATCTGCTCTGGAGCCATTTTCCACACATGGAACGAGACATTCCCTGCACCGTACCACCTCTTCCCAATCTATGGATCCCGTTACTCACACCCCGCAGGGATTTATAGCCCCATCATCCTTGTGCAGCGCCATCTGCAGGAGCCTGAACTTACTACCACCTTAAACACACGAGGTGCCTCATGTTTTTGAGAGTGATTTTTTAATATATGAATATTTTAACATAAAGAATAGATGATAAGTGATTCAGCCTAACAGGGTCATGTGAAGCCTTCTGTTCTCCTTCGCTGTATTTTCGGGCCCTGAGACATATCCAGTCTTTTCTGTCTCACGGTCTCTCTCACTCTTCCACTTGAAGCCATGTTGAAAAGCGCCTGTGGTGATTAGAACACTGTGGTGGCCAATTCATAAGAGCAAGAGAGAGTGAGAGCAGGTGTTAGCGGTGATACCATTACCAAATGGATATAACCTCGTCTGAAGTCGGATTCTGTTTCGGATCAGTTGTTTTCTCCCCGTTACGCTATTTTGGGCAACTTCTCTGCCTTTTCGTGTATGAGAGCACTTAACTTCACTGCAACATCTTAACCAGCTGTCCAGGCCTCTTCCTGCTTCAGAAGTGGGCCAAGGATGTGTCAGCCATAGCATAAAGAAGTTCTCAGGCGCATGGAAGAGTGCTCCGGCTTTGATGTCTGATATCATATAGCACAGCAGGATGGTTCAGCTGAAATCCCAAAGCTTTCCGTACCCCTTTGAGTTGGGAAAGTTTATGGTATGTTTCAGTGCCAGTATTGTATTCGCTCGACGTGGATGAGAGGGATTTATGGAGCGCTGGTATGTTGAGTAATAATTCATTTGGCTTGTCATGTGTCCTTGTAAGCGTTCTGGATGACTTTCATAAGCGTGTACACAAATGTGTGTGTGTGTGTGTGTGTGTGTATATATGTGCATTAGCTGGCCACTTTATTAGAAACGCCTTGGCTCACACTCGGTGTAATGAAGGTAAATGTGCAGTGTGTAAGATTTATCTATGTATCTATGTATCTATCTATCTATCTATCTATCTATCTGTCTGTCTGTCTGTCTGTCTGTCTGTGTGTCTGTCTGTCTGTCTATCTGTCTATCTATGTATCTATGTATCTATCTATCTATCTATCTATCTATCTATCGATCTATCTATCTATCTATGTATCTATCTATGTATCTATCTATCTATGTATCTGTCTATCTATCTGTGTGTCTATCTATCTATCTATCTATCTATCTATCTATCTATCTCTCTATCTTTCTATCTGTCGATCTGTATGTATCTATCCATCTCTATCTATCTATCTGTTAGCCTTCATATCTATATATGAGCGACTCGTCTTCCAACAAAAACTGCCACCACCATGTTTCATATTATGTGTTATGCACAAATACACATCCATTTATATATATATATTATATGATATGATCAATATTTATTGAGCTACACATACAGAAGTAGTCTCTCAGTATCTATCTATCTATCTATCTATCTTTCTATCTGTATGTTGTTTATTTATCCATCTCTATCTATCTACCTGTTAGCCTTCATATCTATATAGGAGCGGCTCGTCTTCCAACAGAGACTGCCACCACCATGTTTCTACATCATTATCTCAGAACAGATAAACCACACACTGGCTGTAGAAAGACCCAGCATCCTCCTAAAACGCCTGACTGTAGAGCATTTATCCGCAGCTCAGTGAGTAAAACTCCAGGTTGAATATTAAGCAGGTAGGATTATTACTCCTTATCAAAGCTACCATCACCATTAAAACCACAAGGCTAAGCCAGCTTCTTATTTGCCAGCTTAATGTTCAAATTTTCCTGTTCCACCTTAAATGGAGCAGCAGTTATGGTAATGCCTCAGGTGTCAGAATGTAACTACAGCACCATTTAAGGTGGAACGGGATCAACTAATTAGCTTAGCATAAAATCAGCCAAGTAGCTTAGCATAAAAACACAATGGAGCGGCTGAAACACTGAANTATTTCATTTCCAGTTAAACCAGCCATCATGCACAAATACACGTCCTTATATATATACTGTATATATATATATGATCAATATTTACTGAGCTACACATACAGAAGTAGTGTCTTGCAGTATGGCGTCGGACCACCATGTTTGCTAGCGCAACGTGCCAGTCGTCTTGGCATGGAGTTGTAGAGGTTCCTAATGGTGTGCTGTGATAATCCATCCCATGCAGCTTGAATATTCACACACAGATGGTGCGGTAGGGATGGAGGTGGAGTGACACCAGGCCTTGTGGACATGTGACGTGTGACAACATCTTGGTGCTGACTACGATGCCTCCACACACGGATTCGTTGGTCGTCTCCACCAAGACAAAAGCGGGACTCGTCACTGAAGATGACCCGCTGCCATTCTGAGTCACTCCATGACAGTCTGGCACGACACCATTGCAGTCTTTGGTGACGGTGACGTGGTGTTAAGGACAGTCGTGGTAACGGTCTGTGTGCATGTAGTCCTGCGTGGTGCAGCCGTTTGCCAATGGTGCTGCACTAACAGGAGGACTCATGGAGGACATCACTGCTCGCTGGATGTCTGCAATCGTGGCTGTTGGGTCAGTCAGGTACAGAGATAAGACCCGTACTTGTTTAGGTCACATGTGCAGCTGAGCGTGGAACTTTATAATTCGCATGTCTCACAATGTCACAAAGTTTCATACTTGTGGGTTGATTCCTTCTGGGTGCAGCTATTTGTGCAGCTATTCTTTTGACGAGGAGTGTATGTGTTTTTTGGCCAGCAGTTAAACCACTACTGTATATGGTCAAACTGTAAGGCAGCTCAGCCTCATAAAGTGACCAATGGGTGTAGGTCAATAACAACAGGCAGTTTCAGTCACTACTGCCGTACGAGAAGTCAAAATATTTTGCTCCTGCTAGCTTGCTGCCTGTTGCCGTCTGCTGATATTTGAGCTTGTCAGGCCGTCCTGCGCAGAGAACTCACTATGGTTTCCATTGCCTGCAGACGCCAGACCAACTCAATAGAAAATCGCTGCTCTGACCCTGACCGCACCAGCATCTAATTTCAGATAAACATGGGTGGGTAACAAGCGCTCACACGTGCATGCATACACGTATACGCAAGCGTGTTTACACACACACACACACACACACACACACACCAGTTTTCTAGGATCTTGTGATCTTCTCAAACGCTCTCTCATTAACTTTGATGTGTTTTCATTGCCTGACAATCGGCCCGCTGAAGTCGATGACCACAGCGCGCAGGCAAAACCAAACAATACACCCTGCTTAGAAATCCCACACCGCAGCAGGCCGGGCTATATTTCCATTTAGCATTCTGTGCCCACACGATCTGCTGCAGTCGTAGGAGCGACCAAAATATGCTCGGTTCAATAGGAAGTCAGAGTGTTGCGGCCATTGACCGGTCCCCTCTTCCTGCCTCGCTGACCTGTGTTGTGTCCAGAGTGGAAAACTGACCATGGCGCCCTCCCATAACCCCAGCAGTGCGGCAAATCATCATGGGAACCACCCCAGAACAACCGCAGTGTCGGAAATGCCTCCACCGCCCATAACTTCCCTCATACACACACACACACACACACACGCACACACACACACAGTCAGTCTGATATTAATAACCTCGATTCTGTTTTCCTGCTGTAGGAGGAAAGAGATGCCCGCAAACACTTTCCCGCCACACATGCTCCAGATGCTCGCTCCTCTGTCTGTCTTCCGTGTCTTTTCATACCTCGTCTGTGGTTTCCTTCCAGTAGTGCAGCCATAAAAAGCATCTCCTCTGATCTGAGCCTCAGCAAAAAGGTCCAACCCCTTTTCCACAGGTGGGGATACCACAGGGCTGGGCCGATTTGATGGATTTATTGGACCTTAACTGCGTATATCAGGCTGACCAGCGTTCATGGGCTCATATCTTATATGTTTCCTCTGTTTTATGTGTTTATGGCGTTTGTGTGGCTTTAAGTATTTTATTTACCCTCTCTTTAGTACATGACCTGCTTTCCGATTGGCTGCCTTGTGTTGTGGCTTACTGAAAAAGCAGCAAGGCCTTCTGAGTGTTGGAACCATCACTGGGAGATGGTGAGTTTGATCCCTGGAGATCTGTGACTGCGAGTCCAAGAAAGCATAACTGGTCTCGCTCTCTCTGGGTGGGTAGGATAGCCCTCCCTCTCTACTATGACTCGGCGTAATGTTAGCTTATGTCAAGGCATTGGCAGTTAGCATATTGGCCAATTCCAATGCCCTAGCAGCACTTCAAACAGATGAGGTAGCTGGGTTCTTGAAGGTTCATGCTAGACTTCACTTTCCCATGCTTTTGGTAGTGTTGGGGGGCGGGGTCTGGGGGGGTTAACCAAGTGAGTAAAGGGCTAAAACTGAGGAGAGAAAAGGCAGTAAGAGCCAATACCTTCCATATAACGTCAACATGAATGCAATACAGGCATTACAAAAATGCTGAATTCAAAAAGTTTAAAGAACCTCCATGCAATGCAAACTTGCTCGAAAGAACCCTTAAACTGGTAGAAAACTTCTACACCACATGAAGGTTCTTTAACCTATAAAAAGGTTCTTCACACAGATCTCATTTACACACATGGGAACTCAAATTCAAATTGTTCTTCCATAGCATTGCTTAAATGTGCACGACTTAGGCCAACTTTACCATCGACATACGCGCATCATCAAAGTAATAGCTGCACCCAGAAGGAGGTGTGGGACTGCAGGTCTGTTGGGAAGGAAGATAAAGGTTACCAGGATCAATAACTGATGATAAATTTAGACTGATATGATCAATATTTATTGAGCTACACATACAGAAGTCTGTCTCTCAGTATGGCGTCGGGAAGCCGTGTTTGCTAACCCAACATGCCAGACGTCTCTGCATGGAGCTGTAGAGGTTCCTAATGGTGTCCTGTGATAATCCATCCCATGCAGCTTGAATATCCTCACACAGTTCCTGCAGATGGTGCGGTAGGGGTGGAGGTGGAGTGACACCAGGCCTTCTGGACGTGTGACGCGTCACAACAAACCGTTCATCTTGGCACTGACCACGGTGCCTCCACACACGGATTCGTTGACCGTCTCCACCAAGACAAAAGCTGAAGATGACCCACTGTCATTCTGAGTCACTCCATGACAGTCTGGCACGACACCATTGCAGTCTTTGGTGACGGTGACGTGGTGTTAAGGACAGTCGTGGTAACGGTCTGTGTACATGTAGTCCTGCGTGGTGCAGCCGTCTGCCAATGGTGCTGCACTAACAGGATGACTCATGGAGGACATCACTGCTCGCTGGATGTCTGTAATCGTGGCTGTTGGGTCAGTCAGGTACAGCGATAAGGCCCGTCCTTGCTTGAGTCATTCGCATGTCTCATGATGTCAAACCTACCCACCAGGTCTCATTCCTGTCGGTTGATTCCTTCTGGGTGCAGCTGTTCTTGTGATGATGATGAGTGTCTGTCCATATAGACAGTGAAATTTGCTAGGTGCTGTTCTTCTTGATGCACTTCCATGTTTAAGGTGAAGGTCTAGTCTTGGACTAAACTGCAATATCAGTGGCGCCTCACAATTAAACAAGGACACACGTAGCCCTTTTCAACCAAAAGAACCCTGGTTCTGTTCAGGTTTCTTAGAATCTATTCAGCGAACCAGTCTGTATTTGCTCCAGTTTTCATTGTAACCAAGGAACATCGAAGGATACAACATCAACGTCAACAGGGGGCGCTGCACAGCAGTAGTAAACAGTAGTACCGAGATGGCGGAGCGTATAGATGACCTGCGAGTGTTTGGGCTGTTATTCCAGATGTTTGTTTATACCCAGAAAGCAGCACGGATCAACTACTGGAGATAAGAAGACGCAGAGGAGGTTCTTCAGTTGACCACTGGGTGTCGCCATTCTTGTCTTCTCCTTCCGCAACCACTGACACTGCCCACAGATGTCGTCATGGTTCGTGCTGAAGAACCTACTATGCTTTAGTCCCAGCTGGGATGAACCTTTCGGGTTCAAACAGTTCCGAATTTGGTGGGCAAAAGGTTCTAACAGTGTCATCAATGTGAAGCACAACTTTTCTGAGAGCTCCTGTGTGGTAGCAGCGCCCCCTTGTGTAGAGTCTTCAGTTTGCTAAATGTGAGTGAGTTATAAAGTCCTTATAGGGAAGTTTGCCATCTTGGCAACACCCCCGAGCAGCTTTGTCCAGTCGTACAAGACCAGGCTCCTATCTCTGTATGGAAATATGTCTAAAATAGATTGGAATTGCTGATAAAAGCTGACTAAGGTAGTTTGAGGTGTTTTGCTCAAATAACACACAATAAAAAGTGTTTTTCTGGATGTTCTGGCTACTGGGCCTGCACAGCTCTCCAGAACAGAGCACGGCTTCCCTGCTTGCGGCTTTACCAGCAAGCCAATTGGCTCGTCCTGTAGAAGAGTGGGATTTTAGCCGTGAACAGAAGCCATGTTGAGTGTTTCCCATTATTTTTCTCCACCAGTGAATCTCCTTCTTAGTCCTCCTCATCTATAATGTCTCTGGAGTTAGAAAGAAGCCAGATCCATGAGGTGTTTCATATCTAAAAGCCTGTTTAATCTGAGTTTAGGCTTAATCTGGGACTGGAAATGAGCCAAGAAGCCAGGTATGGCCAATCACAAAGCAGCACAGATGACATCAACATAACCGAATTAACTTAAACATAAAAAAAGGAAGAACTAAATGGAACCGAGTAGATTCCTGTCCTCAAACTACTGCTACTCGAGTGTTATCGTGAATTGTACAAATCCATTAATGCCCTGTGATTGACTGGCGGCTGGTCCAGGGTGTTTCCTGCCTTCCACAGAGCAAGGCACTGCGTTTTGTGGAATATCTCCTGAACCGTGAGACACTGAGTCTTCCGACCGATAAGCACTGGGATAGATTCCAGCGCCACCACCCCCCGCCCCCGGATCAGACGATGGATGCATGGCTAGATGGAAATCCATTGAGATGTGGTGTAAAGGGGACTGATTATGCTTTTTCTGGTTTCCTCTTTCCTTTAGTCTTCCTTCAGATTTCCTACCTATATCTCTTTTCTCAGGTGCCTGAAACACTCATTGAAACTCCAGCCTTTTGCTCTGTTACAAGATGACATCATCACCTTGCACAATGCACATTGCCCGTCTACCTTCAAGCTTGGCACGTCAAAGAATGCACAGAGAGCTAAAACTCTGAAAATGTCCTGCTCCAGTCCAGCTTGTGAAGGTGGGTCCACCAACTTGCTCTACCGAACATTCAGGTTCAGATGAAATTTATAAATGTGCAGTTAGTAAACTTCTTTTAAGATAAATACAAGCCAGTGTCCTTTCAGTTCACAGTTCATGAACTTATCAGTGATATACTGAACACAGTTATACTGAAGTGCACTCACCTTATATTGACCAGTATACAGAATAGTCCAAGTTTGGCCTATATGATGGAGATACTTAAGAACAGTATAATTAAGTATTCATGCCCTGTATATATAAAGACATCCAGTACAATATTTGTTTAGAAATTTTTATTTATAATGCAAACAAACAAAACATGTCCTTAATCCTAAATATATCTTGTTTATATATATATATATATATATACATCAATGTGTATTTATATGTGTGTGTGTGTGTGTGTGTGTGTGTTTACTCCACTGGTAAGTCTACTTAAAGTACAGTTAAAATTATATTTTAAACATAAAATTAATACCTAAATTGAAGCCAGAAATGTAAAAATATGCAAAAAAAAAAAAACGTGCAAAATAATTATATATTAATATAATTATATATAATATAAATTCTAAGTATTATATTAAGATTACTTAAAGAAAACTAGTACAATTATAATAAACTAGTACATTACTAAATGTACTTTCCTGAACTACAGACTGGGGTAGAAGTACATAACTAGTGAACTAAGGGCACAGTGGCCGCCTCACAGCAGGAAGGGCCTGGGTTCTATTCCCAGTCAGGGTAACCGAGGTTCTTTCTGTGTGGAGTTTGCATGTTCTCCTAGGTGTGAGTGGGTGTGTGAGTGTGTATATACGTGTGCCAGTCTCTGGGATGGACTGCCAGCCAGGGTCCAGGGTGTTTCCTGCCTTCTGCCCAATGAGAGCTGGGATAGACTCCAGCACCCCACTGTGACCCAAAGGGGTGAGCAGTTTAGAGTATACAGTATATCTATAGGTTTATTTTTAGTGTAGTTTCAGTACAGAATAAAACGTAGATGTAAACTAGCAGTGTACTACTCTTACACCTGAAGTATGATCAGAGTCTGCTTTTATAAACTAAACCGTGTCTAATTTAGTCCTAGAAACAATATTACATAGTACATAACTGACACAGTACACACTTTAACACAAGTACACTACTAGTACACTGATATTGGTATACCTACTACATAAAGTATACTTGGGAAAAATATACTTCAACTTTACTTAAGTTTACTTATTAAAATGAACTTTAAGTAGACTACTTTTGTAAGGGCAGATAACAGCATTAATCTGATTATGATCGGGTGATGCATGTAAACACACACACTGAAAGAAA
>JAVGWN010003243.1:0-10443 GCA_034552555.1 Semaprochilodus insignis | reverse complement strand
TATATATATATATATATATATATGGCTAGCACTAAAAGACTTCCACTGAAGGCTTAAGTAAAGAATGCAACATTACTTTAAAGCTCAATAATTCACTCATCAGAACCCACTTACTCTCACTGCCCAAAAACAACCAAACCTAAAAGGTGAACCCATGCATCATGTTTTTAATTTGCCATCAGTCTCTGTGGCTGTGTGAGCATGGAGTGGTGGGATGTGCTTAAGGTCAGCAGAATGCTGAAGCACACGCTCATTCATCAGCCTTTTCTCAAGGTCCCCCCGCAAACTGAATCAGCCTGTCTGCCAATCAAAGGCTGCACCAAATGGCTGCCCTTCAAACATGCTCCTGGGGGATTTCGGCTGAGAGTGAGAATAGCTGGGTTTAATAGAAAGGCAAACACAGTCAAGCTAGGAGTCATGATAAGCATTTAAACTGAGGCATGAGGCAAACAGATAACTGAATGGTTTAAGTTTGGTTAAGGTTTGAAACACAATGCTCAGAGGAAAATTTAAAAAAAGGGTCTAAGGAGATAAAAAGCTGGCATCTAAAGATGCAGCACAGTAGTACTTACTGGCAACACAAATATACTTAAAAATTGATTGGTCTGATGGATCAAACACATTTTCTTTACAAGAAAAAACATCAAAAAGAAAACAGTTTTCTTTGAAATACTGTCATTTATGTGGTTTCCTTCGTTATTATAAGTACTCACTGTTTATCATCTGGCCAATTATGTGCGATTGCATCTGTCTGTATACACTACTCTCAGAGGCACTTCCATTTCAGAGCCTCCTACATGAAGGCATGTTGACAACTGTTTTGTCTCACACTCTGAATGCATTATGCCAAATCTCACAAAAAACCCTAAGAGGGCCTTTGCGTGCAATTTCCCCAAGTGCTTAAGTGGATATCTTCTACTTGGTAGAAGATTTTTTTTTTAACAGCGTGGTGGTAAGCTAGCAGTAGCCAATCACATTATCAGAAAGCAGAGGAACAACACCAAACCTGGACCAGTATATTTGATGGTGTAAACAGAAGCCACTAATTAAATTATGATTATCTTGGGAACTCACTTGGGCACTACAAATGCAGAACCGGGACAGTCTAGCTGGTCAGACCTACGGAGAAGATAATAATTTGTAAGACAACATAGCTTCTCTTCTAAAAGACGAAAAATTATACAGCTTGCAATCAATGCACAGAACATTCAGTACTACATGGCTGAAAGTATGTGGATACCTGACCATTACACCTATACTATATGAACAAAAATACTGCAACACCTATACATTACACCTACAGGAGGTTTGATGACAACCCATTCTAAATCCATAGGCATTAATGTGATTTTGGAGTACGTCTGTTGAAGAGTATTTGTGAGGTCAGACGCTGATGTTGACCGAGAGGACCTGGCTTGCAATATTGGTTGTACTTTATCCCAAGAATGTTCTATGGGCTCAAAAAGGCTCTGTAAGGGACCTGTCAAGTTCTTCCACACCAAACTCACCCAACCATGCCTGTATGGACCTTGCGTTGTACACTATGGCAGAGTCATACTAAAACAGAAAAGTGCCTTCCCCTCAAGCATACAATTGTCCAAAATGTTTTAGTATGCTGAAGCATTATGATTTTCCTTCACTGAAACTAAAGGGCCTAGACCGACCCCTAGCAGTTTCCCTCCACCAGACTTTATCCCTGCTCCAGTCAGCACACCGTAGTCAGGCAGGTAATGTTCTCCTGGCATGTGCCGAACCTAGACTTGCCGACCAAACCGCCAGATAGAGAAGGGCGATTCATCACTTCACAGAACGCGTTTCCACTGCTCCAGAGTTCAGTGGCATACACACAAACGAGCATTTGTGACGTCGGCTCTGATGCTGGACAAGAAGGCCAATCAACATTCCAAGTCATCCCAAAGGACGCTGAAATCAGGGCTCCATGCAGGCCACTTAAGTTCCCTGTTAAACCATGTCTCTATGGCTTTGTGCACAGAGATGCAGTCATGCATATAATTGTCTTCAACATCTTTGTATGCTGTAGCATTAACATTAGCCTTCACTGGAACTAAGGGGCAAGACCAGTAGTGTGCTCCTGGCACCCGGAATCCATCAGGCTGCCTAATAGTGAAGCATGACTGATCTTAGGTTTGTGTACAGATGCTCAGAAATGAAAAACTCATGATACACAGATGTTGCTTCCAGAAGTATAGTCGCAATAGAGGATAGGAGACTTTTATACACTAAGCGCTTTAGCATTCAGCAGCCCTGCTTTGTGAGTTTGCGTGGTCTGCTGGTTCATGGGTGAGCTCCTGTTGCTCCTAGATGATTTCATTTCAAAATAACAGCAGTTACAGTTGACCAGGGATGACCTTGCCAGGCAGAAATTCCACAAAAGGCCTACGGCAAAGGTGGCATCCTGGTAAATGTCACGTTTCAAGTCATTGGGCTCTTCAGCACAATGCATTCTAGTGTCAATGTTTGTCTATGGAAACCGCATGGCTGTGTGTTTAATTTCATACATCTGTTAGCAATGACTGTTGGCGAAACTCCTAAATTTAATTATCAGGATGGGTGTCCACATACTTTTGACCATATCATGTATTTTAACTAAAGATTCTGTAAGATCCAAAACTGAGTTTTTCCTGAAACATAAATGCCCCTTGTTGAGAAAACTTTTTCTAATATTCTTGTCTCAACTTCGCATCTTGAAGTGCAGCTATAAACCCACAGTTTGTGAATAATTCACAAGCTATGACTGCCAAGCTACCCACTGCCCCTTTCCACAGTTCAGTAGAAGTGCACCACAAAATAATGCATGTCTTTGAATGGCAAAAACGCTGGAATTCATTTTATTTTAAACATTCTAGATATCAGACCGAGAAAAGATCCCGGTCAAAAATATATGCCTATGTGGATAGGATGTGATGAAGCACCAGCATTTTCACAGAATTGATTTGTGGGATGTGCTGTTCACAAGGGAAAAACCTGCCTTGCATTTAAAAAACTGGTTCTTAGCCAAAAAAAGGTACAATCTGGACTTTCACTGCTCAGTTTTTAACACTGCACAATTTGTGATGTGTACATTATATTAAGTGTGCTTATTCAGGTGAAATGCAAAAACCACCGCAAGACGATTCCCTTTATGCATGTAATACTCAACCGAGCTTTCACTGCTGCTACAGCAATTACTTACAGTGTTAGTCTTTTACTAAGTGTGGGCTTATAAACTGATCTCCAAACCTTCTGAGGCCTTCCTTCTTCTCGCCTCTGGTCAGACAAGTATCCAGATGTTTGTTAATGTGCTGCTGAGACACTCCCACTCCACATACAGGGCATTCCACTGCAATACAACACAGAAGGCAGCAGAAAAATCCGTTAACTCCATGTTTTTTCACTTTGGTAAATTTCACATTTCAGTTCACAGCATCTTGTCTATGTAAAAACAGCAGACAAAGATATATGTTAAGTTCATACAGGGCACATTATCACTAAAAGGGAAGTATTACAATTTGAACAAACAGTTCCAAGTTAAAAAGCAAGCACAGACAGGCTGAAAACAAACAACACCTGAAAAATATCCCACGCTGGAATTACCATTATACATATATAGGAACAAGCTGAGGAAAGCCTAGTTTAGCTGCACTGCAAGTCCCAGAACCAGAACTACATCTGTCTGTAGCAAACAAACCAGCTAGCTGTAGATATTTATTAACATTAAAGAAAGTCATTTTTAGAAGGGATCATTCTGTATGATGAGCTATCCACTAGTAAGCAATAAGAGACACAACAGCAGCCACTCTTTATGGCAGGAAGTCAATCCACTTTACCCACTGCGACTGCAGATGCTACAACAAAGGTTATTGTTGATTTGGCAGCAACTGTCCAAACGTCACCTCCTGCATTGCGTGATATCCCTTTATACAAACACACTTTGCCACACTGGTGAGTCAGTCACAGACATTGTTCTTGGAAAACAGGAACTGTGTGAATCGCTGAGTTGCAACAGTGGTTGGTTAAATAAGAGAAAGGAGATGATGCTTTTGTCACAAACAGTAAAAACAGTTAAATCCAGGCAAGGCATATAACATGCAAATTAAGTAACTCAACAAGCTCGCTTGACCTTACATGATCACAGCCTTTATAGATATATTTCTATTTCAACCCAACACCTAAATTCAAGTTTTTCCAAAAACAGCTATCCAAAATTCAAGGGCATGGTAATTAGACACTGGCATAGCCACACAAGTAAACAGAAGGTAGAGTGATCTGTGTAACGAGTGAACAGAAACTGTGTACTTTTCTAAATTATGTCAGCACCTCGGAAGTCTTCACACCACTGAAACAGCTATGTGACCTTTCGACTCGTTTTGTATGAAAAAAAAATTTAAGTACTAAAAATAGGGGGCTAAGCAATTCACAAATCACACAATATCACAGCAAGACAAAGTGCATGTATTTAAAGTCATGTAGGGAACTGTGCAAAAGTCAGAGAACCCTGTCATTTATTTTATTTGGAGTTAAAACAACATAGTAGGGCTGTACCTGACTCAGAATTTTGTCAGTCGAATCGGATTCGCCCGTCCTGGCCGACGATTCAACTATTCGTTCATGTTTTTTCTCCATATACATGCATACGTTTCAGATCTGATGTCCTCCTCATTTAGAAAGTCAGCAGAGTCACAGGAACATATTTTTGAACTAAAAGAGACGTGGCATATGATGGACGATCTGAATTGGAGCCTGACTTAATTACAGAACATAGCGTCGGCAGCAAGCACGTATTTATGCTAAAAAATTAGCGCTTATAGCCTGTCTTTTTAATTTCACTTTTAACAGCTTCTTCAGTAGGATGACCCTTCGTCTTTCATCTCTCATAAATAATGAACTCCTAAATAAAACCAAATTAGTCAATATTTAAATTATTTTTAGATGAAAAGGAGAACGGTAGACCTGAACCGTTTAATTATTATATCACCTACGATGAAATAATTATCTCTCGTTTATCGACATAGCCCAGTTAGAACTTAAATATATATTTATTATTCCCCTTTTAATAATCATTAAAATGTCTTTTTAAATTCTTAAAGTTCTTGTAAGCTTTTGTCTTTTGTTTTACGACAAAATAAATAAATAAATAAATAAAAAACTCGTCACTGTTTTCAGTCGACTTGAAGGTTCTCAAGACCCCAAGACCACCACAGAGTAAGTATTATGTGGGTGGTGGATCATTCTCAGCGCTGCAGTGATACTGATGTGGTGGTGGTGTGTTATTGTGTGTTGTTCTGGTGTGTGAGTGGATCAGTGCTGCTGGAGTTTTTAAACACTGTGTCCACTCACTGTCCACTCTATTAGACACTACTACCTTGCTGGTTCACCTTGTAAAGTCAGAGATGATAGCTCATCTGCTGCTGCAGAGTTTGTGTTGGTCGTCCTCTAGTCCTTCATTAGCAGTTACAGGACGCTGCCCACAGAACGCTGTGTGTGATCCAATCACACCAGCACCACACACACTAACACCCCACCATCACGTCAGTGTCACTGCAGTGCTAAGAATGATCCACCACCCAAATAATACCTGGTCTGTGGTGGTCCTGTGGGAGTCCTGACATTGAAGAACAGGGCGAAGGGGGGCTAACAAAGCATGCATCGAAACAGATGGACTACAGTTTGTAACTGTAAAACTACAAGTTCACCTATATGGTCAGTGGAGCAGATGAAATGGACAACGACTGCAGATACAACGTCCACCCTTCATTACAGCTTACCTTCTTTTTAGGAGACTTGTTCGCAGTCTTTCAAAGAAATATGCAGTGATTTCCTTCTACACCTTTAAAGTTCTTAAGGTCTTAAAGCAAAGGTCTTATATTTTGCTTACCATCACGCAAGTAGCATCAAATACATCCATCAATCCCTACTTCTACAATGTCCAGTTTCATTAATCTATTCTCTTATTTTCTGTCCATTTACTTTTTACTCAATTACTTACTCAATAACAACTTCTTGACAAGTACACGTCCTTTCAGAACCATGGTGTTAAGTTGTTTTCTCACAGTGGAAGGACAGACAGAAACACTTGAAATTTTTTTCCAGATCTGGAACAAGAGTGGACCCTGATTTTCTCCTCTCTCTCAAAGACAAAAATAATGTTTATCTGATGGTGACAGCTTTGAAACATTATGTTGGTGACTTATTGGGAACGGCTTTTGTTGGAAGGATACAGCTATAAGTCTTTGTTTTGATTTGACAGTATTGGCATCTTTTATGTAATTTTGTCTTATTTTTTTTCTGAAACTGAAACATGATTAACTCGTACTTAACAGCCATTTTCACTGGAAATTAAATAAACGAAAGGATGGTCTCTGACTTATGCACAGTACTGCAATACTGGCTCTATCGCTCCACAAAAGAGACTGACGTAACAGTTTGAAAACATTTCATAAACACTGCACGGAGGTGTACATCACCTTTGACCACTGGCTTAGCAACCTGCGATGTGGAAGGAAAAGCAGCCACATCCATCTTTTCCTCCTTCACCCTTGCTCTCAGAGCCTCAGTCTTCTCCTGCTTGAGGTCTCCCAGGGCCTGCACACACACCTCCATGGGTTCGTCTTTCACAGGGCAGGGGAGAGCAGAGCCTGTCTGTGCCCCTGATGAGGGGGTGGTGGGGGCCCGTTTGTGGAAAAAGTGCGTCAGAGTTGTGCCTTCTTTTCTAGGGCACTTCTGCCTTGCTGCTTTGCCTTTCAAAGCCACAGAGGGGGTCTTGGGGGAAATCGGAGGAGAATCAAAATTTGCTCGTGACAACTGTTGCCTGAGGAGACAGAAGAAACAGAGCAAGAAATTAAATTAGCCACAAAAAAATCCTGACACCTGACAACGCACACATGCATGTACACAGAAAAGTGCCACAGAAAACAAATTTATACACACAGCAAAAAAAGTTAGCCTCTTTATATAATTTTGTGGATGCAGCAGAAATGTTGGAGGGAGGGGTTGTGTATGTGACACTAGGACAAGTAAGTGACAATTTGCCAACTAAGTGCCACACAGAGTAATATGAGCGCCTTGGCATGAACTGCACACATCCAATTATCCTGCACTTTCCTGCTGTGTGCTTGCATGGGATGGTTAGATGAAATGAGGAGAGAGATAGAGAGAGCAAGAAGGAGGAGGTGAAGGAGAGCAGAAAGAAAGCACCAGCTGGCTGCAACCCTGTAAATGTGGAAAGCAAACAAACAGACCGAATAGTCGCAAGACCATTATGGTGCTATAAAGTGGAATCAATGACGTGTGTAATGCTCCGCTTTCCATACTGAGACTCTCTTTATTTGTCTTTTGTCTGCACTTCTGCACCCAAGAACCCCCCATTACATAATCTCTTCTCTTGACAGTTACAGTCACATTACACATTTTAAAAAAAAGGATTCTAAAAAAGACATTCCATACAGAAGAATGCATCCCTAAATGCCATGTGTGACATCACAGAGACATCTTAAAAAATTTTGCAGTACCCATCTGTCTGGATGGTGATGTTGGCTAGAAAAAGAGGTAGAGCATGTGGAAGTACGAGTCAGTTCAAGCTTTCCCTTAAGATTTCTGAAAACAAATAAAACAAGAACTCTATGGAAAGTATGAGGATGCAAACAAAGCCATGTCTGTCACAACTTATGCAGAGCCATGTCTGGAAAAAGAGAACGCCCTAAGCTTCAAATGAGCATAGAACTCTGCAGAGCTGGCACAGGCATAGAGTTAATAGACTTAGTCTTCTACCCATCCAATACTGAGATTCAGAATTATCATATCCAATTAGTGCAATTACAGATCTACCATTAACCCTGAGAGTTAGCCTTATTAACCTATACAATTGCATACATTTGTATAATTTACATTATACAACTATTCATATGCATGTAATATGAATTACTTACATAGCACAACACAATGAGTTATGTTTTATTGTACAGGATTATTAGACTCAAGTTGCACTTTTGACTTAAAAAAAATATATAATAATAATAATCCCAAAAACTGTGGCAAAAACATTTTTTCTTTCCACAACATTAGACAACAATAACTATAAATTCATACCAAATCAAAGGTTTCCTCTTTTGCATACAAAACGGGTGCAATTCATTCTGGTTTGAAGAGCCAAAATGTCTACTCCGACATGGAAGTCACCAGAATTTTGAACAATGTCACATCACACCCTACTGCACATAGGGCTGCGTGTAAAGAACCAAAAGCATATTAGGCATAAAGTTAGCTCTTCAGTGTATGCATTCTTACTCTTCAGAGTAAATTCAGTCATGTCACAATTACGGACATTATCTATGCCAGTGTTTCTCAAACCCTGTTCCTGAAAGCACACTGCCCTGCACATTTTAGCTCTTTCCCTGCTTCCAACCCACCTGATTTAATGTATCAGCTCATTAACAAGCCCTTTCAGAGTTGCAGGGGGTGTGTTAAAAGAGGAAATCCACTAAAATGTGCACGGCAGGATGCGCCCACGACCAGGGTTGAGAAACACTGATCTATGCACTTGCTTATATTTGAACTTTTCTGTCATCATTTGTACTACTGAGAGAGGCGGCAGCATGCGTGTATGTGCATGAATATCTTTTGTACTATTATTTAGAAACACTGTCATGTTCCCCGTGCTGCTGGGTTACGGAAATGATGGAGGGACTGTTATCACACTATAGTGACTGCTACCCCTAAACAGCACTGACAAGAACTACTTGGTTTTGTCTGCCTTTTTAAGGTAAGACCTACAGCGCCAGATGTCTCAGTTCAGATGGGTCACTACAATTTGCTTATTCAAAATTGTTCCTTGCTTGTTTTAATGTAATAATCACATAATTAATTGACCAAAATGTAAAAAGAGGCATGTTGAGATATGTATAACCACATACAAAGGCAACTATAATCCAAATACATCACAACCCATAGCTACTCTGACTATGACCATGTTAATTCTTCTTGATTTACATACCACTCACTCTACACCACTTATCCACCTAGGTCATGGTGGACAGCACTCACTAGGCAGGAAACACAGAGGACAGGTCACCAGTCCATCATGGGGCAGACACACCAGCATACACATTCTCATACACTCACTCACAGGGGAAGTTAAGTATCTCCAATTAGCCTGACTGCATGTCTGTAGACTGTGTGAGGAAACCCGAGCACCAAGTGGAAACCCACATGCACAACAACACACAAATCCACCAGGGGATACAAACCAGGACCTTCTTGCTGTGAGACGCCACTACCTACTTACAACACACGTTATTCAGTGAGCCACCATACTACTGCTGCTGAAACAAAACCTCCAAAACAACAATTTTAGAGAAAAACTTTAAAAGAAATGAGAGAAGGAAAAACAAAAAAAACAAAAAACATACACCAGTGTAACTAGGCTTCTTTCCAAGTGATTTTGGGACAGTAGTTTTGGTCCATTCATCACAAAATCTTAAAACAAGCTAAAGGACACAGGCATTTTTAAATCATGTTAAAAACTGAAAACATGTATGTGCTAATATTAACCCTGGTAACACTAAATCTAAGAATGACCAAGTATTGCCACAGTATAACAGATGCAAGCAGGGAACAAGCAATTAACTTCAATTTTTATTGCTGTCTGCTCTCGACTCAACAAGGGACCAAAATGACATTAAACATGGGACACACGAGAATGTGACTCAGTAGGCAAAGCATAAGGCACTACCAAACAGTGCTGCCCATATATTTTTGGCCGGGATCAATCTCTCAGTAAAACGTAGTTTGGTCCCAGGTACATCACAACTCTAATCAAACATAAACCAAAACAAGCAAAAGGACAGAAGGCAAAAGATGGAACTATGCTTTGCCTCTGTCATCACAGTCCCAGTCTGACTGAGTACAATAGCTTCAGACTCAAATGCTGAGCAGAGTCGTGTATGAGCAGAAATATTAAGAGCTCCTTCACTTCACAGTCTGTCAGAACAGCAAAATCTCTCCATTTGCGAGGGGCTGTTGGGCTGTATTTGAAAAAACCTTTTTCTATTTCTCCCTCTTCTCTATCTCGGTCGGTTACTCTTTTCCCTTACGTCTTTTCATTTGTACCCAGAAAAATACTGCACTTCAGTGGAACAACCAAGGTGTCCTTATTCACCAAACCCCACACCATCACAGCAGAGTATGTGTTTCTACACTGGCAGAACAAAGGATACAATAAACAGTTATTGACTGTTAACTGAATATGTCAATAAGAAAATATTTACATACTTACAAACAAAAACAAGAAACACATTATATTCCAAATTTGTTTGACCTTCAACTTATAGCGCAATAAATATTGCTCATATCAGTCTAAATTTTGTATATTTTGTTGTTCCTTGTAATCTTTATCTTCCTTCTATATAGCAGAGAGAGAGAGAGAGAGAGAGAGAGAGAGAGAGAGAG
>JAVGWN010003242.1:0-10444 GCA_034552555.1 Semaprochilodus insignis | reverse complement strand
TTGACATTTTGGAGATACTTGTTTTTCTTTGGACAGCGACGATATATTTTTCTTCTCTCTAGTCTTTTCTTTCTTATTTAGTACTTAGTATTCATACTGTAATTGTGTAGTACTTGCAGTCCGGGAGCGAGTGCAGAGTAAGAATTTCATTGTACAGTGCACCTGCTTGTTTCTCTGTGCATATGACAATTGAATCTTGAATCTTCATCAAATGGGTGTTACTGAAAACACAGTAAATTACTGACTGCTACATTACACTACATATTATATACATATTATGTACCTTAACTCTGTATACAGCACCATTCTCCAATTGCACATTCTGAACCAGCAGGGATCTGTTCCTTCGTCACATTTCCACATTCAAACTTTTCTTCTTAAACAGAAGTGTAGAGTCTTTAAATCATGAGTCTTGTCATATAATTTGAGCTGGAACGGTGAGAGAATCACTGTTTTCAATGCTGTAGTCACACACACTGCAGTCTGTAAGGGTAACAATAATGACACCATTAGTTCAATGTACTTCTGAGGATTTTCACACTGAGGACAAATGAACACTTTCACTTTCAGCTTTGTTTCTTGATTTCCAGTGGCCTTCTGAAAACAGTACAGCATTGCATTTCCTCCCGAACTCACAGTAAGAACAGACATGTTTCCATAGAAACTTTTGTGGTTGAATAGGCTGGTTAAGTTCTGAAAGAGTGCCATGGAAACTGGTTTTGTGTTTAAATGATTGTGTCCAACCTAATATTTCACTCTAGAGATGAACAGTTAGGAACATCACTTGTGGTACACACAGTGGTGTGGGTTGGATCTTCCTGGCCTTAGTTCAGAAACCGTTAGGGCCACACTATGGCTGGATATTTGCTTTTGCTGTGCTGTTGCACTGATGTTTGTTTCTTTCCCACAAACTGTGTCCAGCGTAGTTTGTTGGACTACTGATATTGACTGGACTTGTGAATTATACTTGAGGCTCCATGTACTTCAGTGCTGAACAAACTCACAGTAGTTGGACATATACTATATGGGCAAAAGAATGTGGACACCAGACGAACACATCAACACTCCTGGGCAATAACAAAGGGCCAAAACAAAAATGACAAAGCTTTAAGCTTTTAATGGTCTTACCATAAAATCATTAAACCAACAGATAAAGTGACTTAGTATAGGAAGTTTTGCGGGTTAAACTTCCAGACATGGAATGGTTGACCATTGTATTCCAACACCATGGCAATGAATTGAGAGTTGGCCTTCCCTTTGTGGCCATGACTGCTTCCACTCTTCTGAGCAGGCTTTCCACAAGGTTTTGTAGTGTTCGTCCGGTTTTTGCATTTCTTTTCTCTAAAAATAAACAACTGAAAATGTCTTTATATGCTGTAGCATTAACATCTCCATTCACATAAACTGAGGGGCTAAAACCTAACCCTGAAAAAGATCATTATCCCTCCTCCACCAAACTGTGCTGCAGAGACAATGCATTCTCTGTTGGTAACATTCTCCAGACGTCTGCCAAACTGGGATTTGTCCATCAGACCTCCAGACGTTTATGCATGATTCATCACAACAGAGAACAGAACACGTTTCCACCGCTCCAGCGGCAGCGTGCTTTACGCCACTCCAACCTTCGCTTAGCATTGCACATAGTCAAGGTTGGATTTAGTGATCCTGGGGTTCTAGGCAAAAGATAAGAATGCAGGGCCATATAATAGGGAGCATTTTATTAAATGAAATAATCTTACTATATTAGCAGGAAGTTTTGTTTTAGGTAATCTACTTGAAGTAGGCTGACTTATCTGCCAGTATAGGAGATATGATACAGAGTAACATAGAAGTAAAGTATTTATTCATGTATTTGTTGTATATTTTTTGTTTGTTTGTTTGTTTTCTCAGAAGTAATAAGACATGTAAGTCCCAGGACAGTTTGAGAGAAATTATTAATAACTTGCATTATTTTTTTTTAAATACCTGGCCCAACACTGGAGCTTTCCACAGAAACATTCACCTAACCTTATTTACAGTCTGTGCAACACAAGCATAGCAAGTGTAGGGGCAAGTATTTAAGCTTTCCTCACTTTTCCACCGCGTCTGAACAGCATAAGAGCAAGCAACAACAACAAAACCAAAACAACCGCATAATAACTAATGAAGGTGTCTACATCAGCCCTGAGCAGCAGAGCCCGATACAAGCCCTTTTTATGGGAAAAAACAGTTTCTGTTTTTGACAGCTTGCATCTTTTTGCCACTTGATGAGGAGAAACTTTTCCATGACGTTGAGAAACATACATCTAGGACAGAAAATCTGATTTGTATTTAATGAGGCTCGTAGCTCATGGGGGCCCTAGGCGCCTACTTGCATTTGTCTGGTACAAAGATTACTCCTGCACGCAGTAAGCTTAGACATGTTTACCATATACATCTATTGGGCTACCTGTTAGACTTCCTCGAGGAGAGAAATGGTTCACTAACACATATCAAATCACAATGGATTTTTAATTCTGGTGTTTGTATTTATTGTAATGTTAGTGTTTTTGGGACAAATAAGCTCTTACTGTCCAGATAAATGGCAGGAGCATTTCGGTTTCTGGTGGTATGTTGATGCAGTGGGTATCGCTGTTGCCACACAGCAAGAAGGAATTGAGTTTGCATGTTCTCCGAGTGTCTGTGCGGGTGTCTTCCTAAAGTCTAAAGGCATACTGTCAAGTGAGTTGGAGATGCTAAACTGCCCCTAAGTGTGAATGTGAGTGAATGTGTATGTCCGTGTGTCTGCCCTGTGATGGAGTCGTGGCCTGTCCAGGGTTTATTGCCTTCAACCCAATGACCGCTGGGATAGGCTTTCACCACATAGCCTTCCTAACAACAATACTCATCCATGAAATATGACAGCACCATTTTCAGATTCACTTAAACATAATCCACTGTAAATAATGATCCGTTCCATGACATATTTCAAATACTCGATTAAAAGTGATAGCTTTAATCTGAACCTGAGCATAAGCCACAAATGTAAACTTGCATGGATAGAACTGTTGCACATGAATAAAGATGGTTCTGCTTGTCACCAGTTATAAGATGGGGACGCTAGGAAGCAGAACTTGCTCTATTTTTGTAAGCAAACACTGAACATGCCATCATCATGAAATCAATCAGCTGGAGTCTAAAAATCAATGACAGAGATAATCTCAGTTGGTGTTTGAATCATTTGTCATCATCTGACGCTTGCTAGAGAGATCAGGTGAGAAGGTTAAAGACTGACCTGTTCACTTTTCTTGCCGAATTAGTTATTCTGAACACACTCTTCCTTTCAGCTCCATTCCTTCTCTCCTCTTTTTATCCATTCTGCAAGGCTGTAGGCTAGTTAACTAACTAAGCTAGCTCGGCAGCTAGTCTCGACATGTACAGGCTTTAGGAGACCTTAGAGAGATCAGAGGGCAGAGGGAAGGGGGATGGGGATAGGCTCCACTCACATATTAGTGGATGTGCCTCAGCTGTGCTCAAGTTTCGTTCATCTTTAGAGCAACCTGGGCGGTCCAACCGATAGATCAGAATCCTGGTGGTCCACTGCTGTAGTGAGTGATGCAACATGATAAAAGTGGTTTTTACATGTTACATGTTTTAGCTCTCAGGAGCCACACTCTGTAAGTTTGTGTCGTCTACTGCTTGTTGGTTGATGAGATGTTACTCCTAGACACTTCTATTCTATTTTCTGTTTTTCAGGGACCACACCCCCAAACGATTTTGGTTTAGAGACATTCATTGTATGCAATAATATATTTAAATTGTAAATTTATTAATGTGCTCTTTTTCTACTATATATCATTTGGAAATTTCTCTTTATTCAGATCTGGCAGTCATATGGGCAGTCTTGCTTCAGATGTTGTGTCTTACCCCTAGGAAATGCAACAGATGAATAAAGAAATTGTGGGCAAAGTGCTGATTCTAAGCTTTCAATCCACATCACAATGGTGTTTGTAGCAGGTATAGAGGTAGAAACATATTTTACTACAGTTAAGAAAAGTATGGTGATCTATAGAAAGAAAAAATCTACAGAAATGGAAAAAAACATGCCAGTAAAGATGATAACTCTAGACGTCCAATCAAGCTAATAGATAATAAATGCAGTGTAAATCTTATTCTTCCAGTGACGTATTAAACATTAAGAATATCAAAATTGTGTTTGAGGTTCAAGAGTAAAGAACCATCAAATTAATTATTCTACTGATAAATGGAATTTTAGTAATATCCATAAGCACGATTCTGTATTTCTTAGCACAAACATATTGATTCATTGGGTCATTGATTGTACCCGTATCTTATCTTGAACTTCAGTTCCTTATACATCATGTACATCACATGCTGAAGCAGCAGAGATCTCTCTTCTCACTTACTACTACTACTACTGCTGTAGTTGTAGTAGTGCAGAAATAAAAATGACTAAGAAATACTGCATTTATTTTTAACCAGACTGTGTTCATAGAGAAACAGCACCACCCAGTGGACACTATAGACTGGCTGACCACAACGTTGATAGATAGATAGATAGATAGATAGATAGATAGATAGATAGATAGATAGATAGATAGATAGATAGATAGTGAGTTTGACGCAGCACAACATTTTGAGATTGACTAGCTGAGACCAGGTGAGAGGGCCATTGGGAAGGTTACTGAAATGGACACTGGGAAGCTAGCTGAACAAGACACTTGGAGACCATCTGAACAGGATAATGGGAAATCAATTGCACAGGACAGTGGTAAGAGTGCTCGTGGACTGGGAGGAGTTCTGAACTCGACACTGGGAGTCCAGCTGGGCATTACACTGGAAGGACCTGTGAACGGGACAGTGGGAGACAAGCAGAGAAGGACACTGGGATGAGTTCTTAACAGCCCACTAGAGACTAACAGAGCCTGACACTCAGGTCAGAGCACCGGGACACCAGCAGAGCTGATCACTGAGAGGAGTTTTGAACAGGACACTGGGAGGAGTTCTGAACTTGAACCGGGGAGGAATAGGTAGATAGATGCCTTTTTGGGTAGATGAGGCAGCATGCATGTGTGAGAAAGTGCAATAATGCAATCATGAAAGCTGACACATAGACCAGTGACAGCTTAAAGGAAACCCTGGAAAAATAATGTCTTAGTCAAGTTCTTATAAAACATATTCCTACACTCACTGGCTGAGCCAGACACTGGAAGACAAAGGTTCACAACTAGACCGGTGTCCTCCCACCTGCAGAGCAGAACATGGGGAGGAGTTCTGAACAGGACACTGGGAGACCAGCAGAACAGGACACTGGGAGGAGTTCTGAACAGGACACTGGGAAACCAGCAGATCAGGACATGGGGAGATGTTCTGACCAGGACACTGGAAGTCCAACAGAGCAGGACACCAGGAGGAGTTCTGGACAGGACACTAGGAGACCAGCTAAGTCTGACACTTTTGCAGCAGCATCCTCATCTTGAATCCAGAAATTCAAGTTCAGCCTTTTATTAAACTAAATGTAATAATAATAATAATAATAATAGTAATAATAATAATAATAACAATACATTCTTTTTATTAGTTTTTTTCTCATTTCCACTGTTTTAATTTGTTGCTTTTTATTGTTAATGTTCTTTATTTGCCTTCTTTGTTTGTTTATGCTGTGAAGCACTTTGATCTTCATTTTAAATGTATGAAAGTAAAATAGAGTTTATTATTATTATTATTATTATTATTATTATTACAAAAACAACAGAAAAAAATAAAGATACATTATTTTCTTTAACCACAGCGTGCTGGGAGAGAAATAGCGCCACCGAGTGGACAGCAGAGGCGCTCCGGTTTGGGTGAGAGAGGTAGAGAGAGAGCGCGCGAAAGAGAGAGACGCGCTCCAGACGCAGCCGGCACAGCTCTGCTGGTGCGTTGGCTCGTGCACCGCCCTGCTGCAGCTTCAGCGCGGGGAGGCGCTCACAGGTAACACGCGCGCTATCATCCGGGGGTTAGAACGGGCAGCTTGACAGAGAAACAAGAGAACAAGTGGAAGGAGGGAATCAGCTGGAGATGGATATGGAGGTGCCTCGAGCTTTTGGGCTTTGGATTTTTGGGCTGCATCGCTGATCTGATCTCGCTTACGTGAGTTGCTGCTTATCTCCTCCTGGTGCTAATCCGCTCTCGTGCGTGCTCGTTAACTGCTGATTATAGTAGGAAAACAAAGAAAGTGCGGTGGTCGTGTGGTGGGCGTGCAGATTAGATTTAAACCCTTGTATGCGCGTGCACACACACACACACGCACATGCACAGTGGCTCGTGCTGCATTTGTGAAACCGGTAACGTTACAGGAGAGACTTAGTTGGGCTTTGCTTCACGTGCACTTCAATATAATGAATATCATTGATAATAACAGCATTTAATAAGCTGGGACCACTGAAATGAAAAAAATGCAGTGTAATGCAGTTCACTTAAATGCAAATCCATGCAACTATTTCTGTCACGGAGCCGAATGTACACACATGGCAGCGAAGCTGGGAAATGCATAGGCTGCACGCGCTTATCCAGGTTACTTCTGTTTACATTACGTGTTTCTGTATCTGGCGTGCTCCCCAGTGGCATAGCATCAGATTTCGCAGGTTCTGTTGCCTTTTCCCCCGCATCATGAGGTTTTTGTTGCAGCACGTGCGCGCTCGTGCTCCACCCTAAAACATAGTCAGTCTGTTTGGGTTTTTTTTTTTTGGCCCAGAAAAAAAAAGCTGCACAGCTTGAACGAGATTTGGACAGAGTGTCAGAATGGACAGAATGAATGCTCTCAGGCTGTGTACATGAGCAGATGAATGAATGTGTCCGTTGGGATGACTTGGGAGTTAATGAGATTTGCACACTCCTCTCATTGCATGGGTTCTAATTTGAACCGCTGGCCAGTCTGCACCCTAAAGGACTGTTACTGCTTCTTCTTCCCTCCCCCGCTGACCATTTATTCAGAGATGAAGTCTCCAAAATACGCAGGTACATGCTGTATATCTCGTAGGAAGCCAGTAGGGTTGGTGTAGAGTATGGGCACAATGAAACAAAAGAGATTTGCAAGAGATAGTCGCTGTCAAACAGAAAACAAGTATCTCCAAAATGGCAACTTTACGGGGGAGGGCAAATACCACGTTTTAATTTTAATGTAAGTCAATGGAACCAGACTTTTTTCCAAGCAATTTTGGGTCATTTGTTTTGGTCCATTCATCTTGAGTTCTTCACACAGTGTAAACGGCAGCCGTTGTGTTCTAATGTTGCATAAAAGTAGAAATTGTAAGTAGTCCAGTTCTGAACAGCTATGAAAAGAAAAAAAACTCCACCTTGTTTCTAACCAAGTTAGCTGACAAACTGAAAATAACCTTAATATGCCATAAATACAAATCTATCAGACACTGCAAGTTAAACACTCTTACTTTACACTCCCAAAAACTCTTCTTCACAGGTTCTCTGGTAAATACTTGTCAATCAAACTGTTTGGCGGTGGTAGAGTGGGTGGAGTTTGGGATGGTCACAATGTTAAAGGATGTTTTGTCCATTTGTGGTACGTGTTTTATCCAGCTGACACGCTTCTGTTTTTCCTGTTGAAGGTCTTTAGAGTTTTTAAAGAGCAGACGGAAGAAAGAGACGAACAGGCGACTCTGAACCACGTGGGCTGTAAAAGCTCTCAGCCATTTTAAGCTAGCTAGCTGGTTCTCCACTATAGCTAGCATTACAGCCCACTTACCTTCATTAACATTTCCAGCTCTATGTGGTTTAGACGTCGCCTGTTCATCTCTTACTTCCACCCACTCTACCACCGCCAAACAGTTTGATTGACAAGGGTCCGCAACAAGCACTTCCTATGTGTTAGACCCGCCCTTTCCGTCAGAATTCACAGTTTGTAAAAGTGTTTCGGTACTGGTAAAAGTGTTTCACGTCTCGTAAATTGTTTTTGCTTATGTAATTTTGTTTTCTTGAATGTAATTTTTGTTTGTTTGTTAATTTGTTTTGCACTTCTCAGCCACCGTAGGTAAACGCAATGGTTACAACTATGACAACTCAAACCGTTTAAATGTCCAAATCAGTGGCCACCATCCCTGCTCCTGGAGATCCACCCTCCTGTAGACCTTAAATCCAGCAATAATCAACCCCATATGAGCCACCTAATTGCAGCCTCCATGAGGTTCCGATCTGAAGGAGATTTGTTGGATTTGAGAAACCAGCTGGATGGGAGATCTTCAGGTGGAGGGTTGGAGATCTGAAATGTTTTTTTGCATGATACAAACTGTTGTATATAGTTCCTCAAAGAGTCTTTTATGAAATGGTTCTATACAACAACAATAAGGTCCCTGTCATAGAACCTGTCTTGGTACTACACAGAACTCTTTTTGCTAAGGCAGGATAATTTCTGTATCCAACTAAACTCTCAGGAGGAAAGTCTGAGTTTGGAATTGCATCATTTTCCTCTGCGTGTTTAGGCTACAAAGTGGGGGACAGGGCGGCAACAAGCTAGCCAGCTAATGTCAGTGACATGATTAACGTCCGTGATGTATTTACCTTCTCAACACTGAAGTTCATGGACTTTATGGACTTCATGTCTGTCTGTTAATTGGTCTAAAACATACTTTACCATAATCTCTTTTAAGACAGAAGAACTGGTTTCCTTATAACTGGTGATGGTGTAAGCAGATATATTGATATGACGTCATACGCTGTTCAAGACACCTTCCCAACTTCCCAGCCAGGTAGGAATTTACAGTTCTGACTGCCTTAGAGGTCAGAATTTCTGAGTTGCGTTTGAATGGAGATTGAAAGTTAGAAAGCCGACGTATACACATTGCTAATTGGGTAACACCTCTGACCATCAAATGAGGGAAAACCTACCTCAAAGCCTATTGCACATCGTTTCACACTGTACCTGGAAACCGTAGCAAAATATGGCCCAACGTTTTTGAGACTGAATGTGCCAGAAGGTTCAAATTCATGGGAAGAGGTCATGAGGAGTCTGACTTTGAGGTGACCTACCTTTTGATGCAGACTGTATTTCACTGTGTTACTAGGCAGGAGACTTTTAACTTCACCTCTGTGTCAGTATCAGTGATTGATTCACCACCCAATTAACAGTTACCTTTTTTAGATGAACAGGCAAATAATAACAGTCAACATTACAGCTGACGTGAAAAATTCATAAATTCTATTAAATGTTTTCTTCCCTTATTTCATTTTCACAGAACTTGGTTTATGACTTTCTATGTGGTACCATATTATCTCTTTCTATGTGGTGCTTATTATCTTTTTTGTACTGTGTCTGGTGCAGCTCGGTTCACTAGATTGCACGTTAATGAATACATGTTCATGTTTCAGATTTGGACTGAGCAAGTTTGTGTAGTTCATCCAGGTGAGAAATCTAATATTGAACCGGATGAAAGCTTAGAATGTAAAATGGTCAATACGGGTTCATACATTACATTCTTTCAGATATTTCACATTCAGTTCAAGGAAAGAACACGGGGCTCAGACTGTGGGAGGGGCCTACTATGGAAGGACCTTCAGTATTCCTGAATATCATTATTGAGATACATTGTCTTTTCTGAGAACATCATGGATATGGACAGCACAAATACAGAACTGCATGTTTAATTTCAGAGAGTGTGTAATTAGCATAATTGGATTTCACTCCACAGCATGTGAAATATTTAATAATAATGATTTTACTCTTCGTTTTTGATAACAGGTTTTATATGCACCACTGTTCAAGCGTTGTGTCTGTTCCTGAAGCAGATATGCACACAAGGAATATATGGACATCAGCATCGACTCACTGTTCTCATACTGATGCATCCTAACAAGAAAGAGGCTAGAACAGACCAAGGAAAACGAGATGCGGAGGGAATACAAAGCAAGTAAGGAGTTGAAGGGATGGAGAGAGAGAAAAGACACGTGTGAGAAGGAAAGAGACATGGAAAGAAAGAGAGAAAGAAATAAAAGCAATGAAAACAGGCAGAGAATGAAAAGAACGAAGGACAGAGAGAGGGAAGAAAAATAGTGAGGTGGACTGAACGAGGGGAAAGAGACTAAAGAAGGATGCCCAAGTGAGTGAGGTAGAAAAGAAAAAAGGTGGAGTAAGAAGAAGGAGAGGGAGATAGACTGAGACTAAATAAAGGAGCAAGAAAAGAGAGAGCGAGAAAAAGAAAGGAAGGGGAGACAGTGTGTTGGAGAAAGAAAGAAGGAATGAAACAGAAAAAGAACAGAAACACTAGCAGAACGAGAGACAGTGAAAGAGAGAGCATGATGTAGACAAAGCAAACAAGATACCAAAGAGAGGAGAGAGGAAGAAAAGATGGAAGGGGAGACAGTGAGTTGGAGTAAGAAAGAAGGAAAGAGGCAGAAAAACAACAGAAAAACAAAGAGAACGAGAGACGGTGAAAGAGAGAGCATGATGTAGACAAAGCAAACAAGATGCCAAAGA
>JAVGWN010003241.1:0-10445 GCA_034552555.1 Semaprochilodus insignis | reverse complement strand
GAACAGCATGTAATATAAGGCGTAACCACAAGCAGAGACTTCAATAAAGAGCAACTTGATGAACGTCAAGAGACGTTTGGACTTCCACGCAAAGTGACACCATAAATAAATTTTCTGTTTGGGGCTGAAATTCAGGGGAATCCCCTCGGCCGCCCCCTCTAAGCTCTTCTGGTGTTCACAATTACATTTAACAACTCTTACCAAGAAGGAAATACAGGACGAGAGAGACTCTTTATGGACAGTGTTTTACAGATCCGGGCTGTTTACAGCTGGTTTGGGTGTAATGAGGACTTGTAAAATTACAGTAGTAAAGTTTTCTCTCTGCTTTCTGCTCCCACCTTTAATCCCCCTTACAGTGGGGATCATAATCTGCTGGCTTTGGAGTGGAATTCTGAATATAGTGAGAATTGCACCACTGAGCTATTCTACACCATCCTGCCGAAGTTCGAACTGCTCTGAAGCCTCTGTATTACGGAATATTCTTTATCAAAATGGAATAATTCATGAAGAGGTTCCTATAGGTAATGTTCTGGAACAATGACAGTGAAAACAATGAAATGGTCCAATCAGAGGTTGATTTAAATAACTCTTAGACATCTAGAATTATTACGTATGAAGTAAAAACATTACTGACATGTTCAATCAAGTAGTCTTAATACCTGACTTCCTTTAAGCAAAACTCAACCTAACCCCAATCCTAATCCTAACCCTAACCCCAAACCCAACCCTAACCTAATCCTAACCCTAACCCTAACCCTAACCCTAACCCCAACCTTAAACCTAAATCCTAATATCCCTAACCCTAACTTTTAACCCTTAACCCTTAACCCTTAACCCCTAATCCTAAACCCAACCCAAAACCTAATCCTAACCCTAACCTCAACCCAAAACCTAATCCTAACCCTAACCTCAACCCAACCTTAACTTTAACCACAACCCAAAACCTAATCCTAACCCTAACCTCAACCCAACCCTAACTTTAACCACAACCAAAAACCTAATCCTAACCCTAACCTCAACCTAACCCTAACCACAACCCCAAACCCAATCGTAACCCTAATCCTGGCCCTAATCCTAAACCTTAACCTCAACCTAACACCTAATCTTAATCCTCACCCTAACCTCAACCCAAAAATCAAATCCTAACCCTCACCCTAACCTCGGCCCAAAACCAAATACTAACCCTTACCCTAAGATCAACATAAAACCTAATCCTGACCCTAACCTCAACCCCAAACCAAATACTAACCCTCACCCTAACCCCAACCCAAAACCTAATCCTAACCCTCACCCTGGCCTTAACCTTAACTCTAACCCCAACCCAAAACCTAATCCTAACCCTCACACTGGCCCTAACCTTAACCCTAACCTCAACCCAAAGCCTAATCCTAGCCCTCACCCTGGCCCTAACCTTAACCCTAACCTCAACCCAAAACCTAATCCTAGCCCTCACCCTGGCCCTAACCTTAACCCTAACCTCAACCCATAACCTAATCGTAACCCTGGCTTTAATCCTGACTCTAACCCTGGCCCTAATCCTAACCCAAACCTTAACCAAAACCTAATCCAGTTAAACTCCAGTTGCAGGATGGTGTCAGCAGCATGTCTATAACAGCTAGTTGATGATGTTGAGATGGTCTGTATTACACCTGTTACATGTTCAATGACTTCTCAGGTGAACATATACAGACATGAACCTGGACCCCCCAAATAAAGTGAAAAACAACTGAATTTAGCAGATTATTTATAAATCTCATTAACACAGTAATTAAAAGTCTCTTGATAATGCACTGAGTGTATTCAGATGCTTCATAGTATCTACACCATTGATATGTAGTTGATGAGCTCTGAGTGGGATGCTAATGGTTCAATTAAGACTTCCTTAAGAGATCCATCATATAGACCAACACACCTCTCTCTCCTCTCCCTGCACCGTCTCCATCAGTGTCGTCCGTCCTGGCTGCTTTGTAGTAGGTGATTCCCCTGATGACCCCGGGCTGGTGACCCAAGGTCTTGGCTTTGGCAGTGGGGTCAGGCTTTGCAGGTTTGACCGCTTTGGCTGGTGGCGGCTCCTTCTTGGGTTTTACTGGCTTCTCTTTGGCTTGTTTGGGAGCTTTGGCCACTGGGGGCTTTTTATTGGGGGGTTTCACCGCGTCCTTGGGCTTCTTTTCTGTGGCCTATGGTTTAAAACAGCACGCCAGTGAAATCGGCATTAGGAAAGGTTCGTCACAGCAGTTGGGTTTAATTCTAATTTCAAACCACAGATTCCACCATGACTGGATTATTTATTGGGGGGGGCGGGGATTGTGGGCCAATATCTGATATTTTGCATGGGCATGTTTATAAAATATGGAACCTGGCACAACATCTATCTATGCGTTAATATAATTAATTAATTTATTGTATTATATGTATTGCATTATATTTATTAATGCTTTATAAGAAACATTTGTTTCTCCCACACCTGATATAACATTCATCACTGTAGGGTTATAATATTTTGTCAGCTGACTGGACAAAAAAATTAGTCATGTTTCAGGTGGTAGTAACTTCAGGCTCCTGCAGATGGCGCTGCAAGAGGATGATGGGGCTATAAACACCTGCAGGGTGTGAGTGACGGGATCCATAGATCGGGAAGAGGTGCTACAGTGCAGGGAATGTCTCGTTCCGTGTGTGGAAAATGGCTCCAAAGCAGATGTTAATGATTGGCTAAAAGGAGTGACTGCATTTGGGCGTGTCAAAGACCATAGTGTGAAGGAAGTAGCTGAATCTGCAGGTGTATGGAAGAGTACGGTCATACGGGTCTACCAGCAGTGGCTAAAATCCCAGTCTACAGGGAGTCCTCCTCTGAACTGGGCCAGGGAAGGCATCCACCAAATCTGGACCAACTGTGCAGTGTTTGAACATTAATGTGGCCTACATCCGGAAACTTGTCCAGTCCATGTCCAATCCAATCACAGCTGTTATTGGTGCTTGTGGAGGTATTACACGGTACTAGGTACGTTTCAGTCACAGGTGACTCATTGTTTTGTCCAGTGAGCTAATATAAACATCGTGTGTGAGAGCGTTACCTGGGCTTTGCTCTCTGCAGCAGCGTCTTTCTGCAGTAGCTGCAGCCCCAGGCTGGATATTTCCTTCTTGATGCTGACCATGATGTCGGAATAGTTCTCATACTTCTTCAGCTGATTGGACAGACTCATTACGCTGTCTCGAACAAAGTCATTCTCTCTGCTCAGGTTCGTCTTTATCGTCTGCAGAAAATTGAGCAAAATACAGTCAAATTATCTGCATGTATGTATAAAGTCTTCACATATGGTCTGGTATTCATGCAATACAAAAATAGCGAGCAAAGACCAACTAATGAAACTAATAACACAAATAAATCATTGGCCATATTAAATACATCATTCAAACATTCATGGTATATTCTGTGAACCTGTAGGCTAATGACTCCAGTTGGAGGTGTGACTGAGAGCTACTTTGACTCAAAGCCACTCAAACGTTCTCAGGAAGCATCTGTTGATGTGAACCATGCCTACAGTCAGTAATAGTTCATTTGCATGAAGCTAGAAAGGGTTACAAAGCAATCCCAGAGAGATTGCCATAAGTTGTGCAGCAGTGACTCTATAGTTTGCGCATGATGCCCATTCTTGCTCAGCATTGTGATTGTCTGTGATGGCCGTTCTTGCTCAGCGTTTGAGCTGTGGAACTGTTCAGCTACAGTGGCCGAGAAGTGCAAAACAAATGAACATTTCAGAAAACAAAATTACAAAAATAAAAACATGTTTTGTCTATTTTGTGACTGTCATGCCTGCTGGTTCTCCTCTCACCTCCGATCTCCCGGACTCCATTTCCCATAACCCACCACCTGATGTCACGTGTCCATCCTTGCCCAATCACACCCCCGTTGCCTCGTTGTCGGTCTCCTGAATATTGATTAGTCACCTGACAATCATTTAGTCTGTTTGCTTAAATGCTTCTCTCTCGCACTGGCTCATTGTGAAGTATTGCCACTCTGTAGCATACCGAGCGCTCTCTCTGTTTGATCCTGTTTGTTACTCTGGCTTTGACTTTATTTTGATTCTCTGGTTTACTCCTCTTGTTTATTCCCTTTGGTACCTCTGCCTGGTCTGATTGTCTGCTTGGTTTGACTCTTGCCTGTTTATTGACTCTGACTCAGTTTAGCCCTCTGATTGTATTTCCTTGTTCTTGGTGTTGCAGTGTCTTGGTACAAACCTGTTTAATAAACTGTGCCTTGCTTTTAGCTCAGCACGCGTCACAATCTGTTTGTCCATCGTCACAGTGGCACGCATTTTAGCCAGCTGGCACGTTTTTGTTTTTCCTGTGGAAGGTCTTTAGAGTTTTTACAAGAGCAGATGGAAGAAAGAGATGAACAGGGCATGTCTAAACCACTTGGAGATGGTTATAAACCACTGGTTATCCACTACAGCTAGCGTTACAGCCCACTTACCTTCCTTAACATTTCCATCTCCAAGTGGTTTAGACGTCGTCTGTTCCTCTCTTTCTTCGAAACAGTTTCAATTTTTCAATTGTGAATTTGTTTTTATTTTTGAAATTTAGTTTTCTGAAAAGTTTGTTTTGCACTTCTCTGCCACCACACTTAAGCAGACCCACATACTGGAAATGCTCCCTGATTGCAACAGACATTACACTGTCAATCTTGCATCATCCATTGTGCTCTGTAGGCCCGATGGCACAGTGCCTTGTCCTGCTGGAATATCCCATCATTGGTGGGCACATGAAGTCCATGAATGGCTACAAATGGTCACCAAGCAGTGAAATGTAGCAGGCACCGGTCAGTGACGTGTTTAAGTGGACCAGTGGTTCCAACCCAACCCATGAGAACATAGCCCCACACAGGTAGTAACCTCACGAGCCGAATGAGGTGCTGCGTCCGGTGTAGTGGTGTTAGCAGAGGTACTCTGGTGCTCCTATATCCTATGGAAGCTAAAGAATGCTGCACTGACATCTGGGATTTGCATATGGGGCCTCCTGCACTGAACGTTAATGTGTGAATGTGATTGCACATGATGGCCATTTTTGCTCAGCGTTTGAGCTGTGGAGCTGTTCAGTAGACCTGCATACTGGAAACTCTCCCTGATTGCAACAGACATTACACTGTCAATCTTGCATCATCCATTGTGCTCTGTAGGCCCGATGGCACGGTGCATTGTCCTGCTGGAATATCCCATCATTGGTGGGCACATGAAGTCCATGAATGGCTACAAATGGTCACCAAGCAATGAAATGTAGCAGGCACCGGTCAGTGACGTGTTCAAGTGGACCAGTGGCTCCAACCCAACCCATGAGAACATAGCCCCACACCAGTATGGAACCACCACCAGCCTGCACAGGCTGTGGACACAGGAACCCTACCATCAGTCGGAAACAACTGGCACCACGGCTCCTCTAGGATCCAGATAGCAACCTCACGAGCCGAATGAGGTGCTGCGTCCGGTGTAGTGCTGTTAGCAGAGGGACTCTGGTGCTCCTATATCCTATGGAAGCTAAAGAATGCTGCACTGACATCTGGGATTTGCATATGGGGCCTCCTGAACTGAACGTTAATGTGTGAATGTGACTGCACATGATGGCCATTCTTGCTCAGCATTTGAGCTGTGGAACTTTTCAGTAGACCTGCATACTGGAAACGCTCCCTGATTGCAACAGACATTACAGGGTCAATCTTGCATCATCCATTGTGCTGTGAGAATGATGAAGAAGTTGGTGTTAGAAGCTTGTGTGTTTGTTTACCCTCTGCAGTTTCCTAGCCTGTGATTTGCCCCATTTCAACCTTCTGTCTGTGTAGCACAGAATGTTTAACTAGTCCTTAGATTAACAACAGCCTGGAGCAGAGACGGAGCACGGAAACACTTTGAGTGAGGTGTGGAAATGTCCGCATCCGCTCACATGCTCTGGTCTACAGTTAGATAAACTGTCTATAAATGGAGATGATTCAGCCCCGTGTCTGCTCTCACAGGAAGTGGGTGCCCAGCCAAGATCACTCCAAAGGCACAATGCAGAATGAAGTAAAACAAGAACCCTAAAGGAACGGCTTGAGGGCTTGAAGTTGGGCTGGCAGATTAATTGACTTAACGTTGAAATCGCAGTTTAAAAGAGTGCAGCTTGCAATAGTTGCAATTTCACTATTTAATCACCAAGTTGAGTTAGACCAATCAGAAGCAACCAAGCAACTGTAAGCTGTGACATCACAACCATGACGAACTGGAAGTCTGGCCAGTGGGAAGTCTCAAGCCAGAAAAAGTGGATGATTCGGCCTTACTGGCCAAGATAGGAGGTCTGGACTTTAATTTACAGAAAATAATTGCAATTATGCACTCGCAATGTTGATCAGAAAAATCGCAATTAGATATTCTCCACATTGTTTAGCCTTAATTCAAGGAGCCAGTTTATCCAGTTAACATGTCAGTTCATGAGTCTGGTGTCCATGGAGGAAGCAACCACTCTCGCTCCACACTCCACACCTGACGTTTGCCAACGAGCTCGTAGGCTGACGAAACTAAGGTTGAATTATTCAGGAGTAACACACAGCACTATGTATAGCGTAAAAAGGGTACATCATTACGGGGCTGCTTTTGCCATCATTGAAGGAGAAATTTAATCCCAAGTTTATCAAAGTATCCTACAGGATTGTGTCATGCCACCCTAAAGAACGAAATACACACATCAAATAACTTTAAAACATTAAATTCTGCCTTTCGGAGCGGCCCAGTCAGAGGCCGGACCTTATCTCCAAAGAGGTGCTATGGAATGACCGCAAGGAAACCATTCACACCAGACATCCAAATAGCTGAAGCAGTTCTGCAAGGAAGAATGGTCCAACATGCCCCTTGAACATTGTGCAGGTCTGATCTGCAGCCACTGGAAACACTTGCTGCCAAAAGAGGTTCGACCAGTTATTAAATATAAGGCTTCAGGTACTTTTTCCACCAGCACTGTGAAAGTTTATTTGGTGCGCACATGAAAAAGGATTATGATTTGTATGTTATTAGCTTTAGCACAATGTGCTTGTACATACTTGTGACTTTGATGAAGAACAGATCACATATTCACATTCCAAAAGGGTCACATACTTTTTCTAGCTACTGTATGTAGATAGCAGGTCCAGAATGGGACTTGTTTTCAGACTGGAAGTCATATGGTACAGACCATCCCACCCTAAACATTTCTTAAACCCTGCAATGCAATATAACTTTCTCTATCCACTGGACAGGTCAGCAAACCAGGGCTGTAGCATTTGAGGTGGGGCTGCTGGTTTAACCCTTAATACAAACACTGATGTGCCAAAAGTCATGGGACAGGAACTAGTATCATGTAAGACCCCCCTCCAGCCTGGCGATGTGGCATTTATTCCACAAGTGGATGGAGGATATCTGGATGGATGCTGAGATATGCTGTCTGGATAGCCACTCACAGCTCTGTGGGATTTGTAGGTGAAGGATGCGAATGGACTCTACACCACTGACTCATGTGGACCGAACGTGCAGGCCACACCATTCGTCAGGAAACTGTCCAGAATGCTCCTCAAACCAGTTCTGGACAACTTGGACCTGATAGCATGGTGCATTATCCTGCTGGAATATCCCATCATCGTGGAGGTACATGAGGAGCTACAAATGGACACCATGCAGTGAAATTTAGTGGGCACCAGGTCAGAGATGTGGACCTGTGGCTCCAACCCAAGCCATGTGAACATACCCCCACATCGGTATGGAACCACCACCAGCCTGCACAGTGCCTTGTTGACAACTGGGGTCCACTGGTTCATAGGGTCTGTACCACACGCCCAAAACAACTGGTACCATGACTTATCATACCAAGTCCTCTAGGGTCCTGTTAGCAAACTCATGAGTCCTGGTGAGGTGCTGTGTCCGGTGTGGTGGTGTTAACAGAGGCACTCTGATGGGTCTTCTGCTCCCATATTCCATGTAAGCTAAAGAACACTGCACTGACATCTGGGATATGCATGTGGGGCCTTCTGCACTGAATGTGGAGGTGATTTTGTCAGAGTCGCTTCTCTGTTCACATGGACAGTTCTAGCCAGACACTGCCGGTCACGATCATTAAGCACCCGTGGGTGGCTACTGTGCTGTCCACTGTGGGTGGTAATGCCTTCTATGGCGTATTCCCAGCACACACGTGACACTGTGGATTGAGGAATGTTAAATTCCCTCACAACCTCGGAAATGCAATGTCCCATCCATCTGGCACCCACTATCATGCCTCGTTTGAACTCCGATAATTCACGTCAGCTTGCCATTAGCACGCTGGCCAGTATTTAACCTCACAACTTGTACAGGTGTGGGCGTTCCCAAGCCGCCCCCTGAGGGACACCACTTCATAATCAATATACATACTGCTATCCCATGACTTCTGGAATGTCAGTGCATATACATTTGTTGCCCAGACACTACTGGACTACCAGGAATTACCCATTCCGACATGGATGAGCAGCCTATAAATAAAGCGCTACCAGTTTTCTTTTTCTAGCTCTTCCGTTTCCTTACCTCCTCCAGCGTGTTCATCTGGGACACCACTTTATTCATGTAGGCGTGAACCTTCATCAGATCCATACTGTACAGCGTCCCCTCCAGCAGGTCCACCATGGACTGGAGCTACACACAAACACACATGTAAAGGTACACGCACTGAATGTATGGCTCGTGACTGGACAGTGACCCTATTATCGATAGTCAAACATCCTTCCACAAACGCAGCTGCTCGTTTGAAATCCTCTTTAAGAACATCCTGATTTTATCTGGAGACCCAGTGAGACGCAACAAAGGAAACTTAAGGCAAATGTGTGTAACTCAAACCGGTTGGGTCTCCGCATGCTATCCTTTAACATATAACACGCTTATATAAGGCAAATATCCTTACATATGGTTCCTCTTTATGGTGGCGTGCGGTGCTAGTCACATGAGTGACTGGATGAGTCCTGAGCATAACTCATGGGTGATGTTCCTGGGTGTAGCCGGGTGTAGCCGGGGATAAAAGGACTGTGCATTGCTTATATAAATGGTATATGTGCGTGTGTTAGATAATCCATAAACTCTGATTCACAGGGTTTAGATGTCAGGTTTAAAGTCTAGTTGAAGTGTAGAGTAAGTGTGAACTTTATCCATTGGGCTGAAGCTGTGAATTCCAAAGGCCATAAAAGGAGTCCACAGAGAGCATAGCTGGGGTCTCTAATGCAGATTTACAGGCTGAGAGGACAGGCTGATGAGTAAACTACGGCAGCTCATAGCTTAGCGTGAGGGTTTGGTGTTTTCTGCACTGGATTGTAGCCACCTGTTGAGCTTTGAGCTTCATTGTGGTAATACTCTGTAGTGCAGCTTTGCATGCCTCAGCCTCATCCATTTGACAGAACGCACGATTTTGCATCTGTTTATGTTTCTGACTGTTAATGTTCTCTCACAACATTACCCAGCATGCATTATTCAAATAAACCACATTTGATAAATGGGATAGATAGGGACTGGTGGCCAGTAGGTGGATGTACAAGGTTGGTGTTTCCAATAAAGTGGCCAGTGAATGGGAGTACAATGTAGGTATTTCCAATAAAGTGGCCAGTGAGTGGTTGTACATGGTTGGTGTTTACAATAAAGTGGGCAGTATGTGGCAGTGCATAGTGGGTGTTTCTAATAAAGTGGCCAGTGAGTAGATGTACAAGGCTGGTGTTTCCAATAAGGTGGCCAGTGAATGGAAGTACAAAAAGGAGTGTTTCTAATAAAGTGGCCAGTGAATGGGAGTACAAAGTTGGTGTTTCCAATAAAGTGGCCAGTGAGTGGTTGTACATGGTTGGTGTTTACAATAAAGTGGGCAGTATGTGGCAGTACATAGTGGGTGTTTCTAATAAAGTGGCCAGTGAGTGTGTAATGTTAATAATGTTGATATGTTGATAGAATACAGTGTTGCATGAAGTATGTTTCTACCTTGAGCAGTTCAGGTGCTTGTTTCTTCAGTTTCTCCGTCCTCCACTCGTTCTCGCAGGGGTTGAGGGATGAGGGTGGAGCCGTGCAGGAGCATTTGCAGTCTGAACCTGAGCTGACCGTTTCCACGGCATAGAAATCGTCCACTCGCAGCGTCCCTTCCCGAAGCCTCGCGCACGCCTCCGTGCTCAGTGGCCGCATCATACACTTACAACGACAGTCCGAACCCTCCGATGTCATCCTGACCGGCTCCAAATCCCCGAAGATCTGACAGACAGAAGGAAGGATTATGACCCTTTAAAGCGATAGTCTGAAAACTCAATTTATCCTACTAGTTTAAAGAGTTAGATGTTTGATGCTTTCAAAACATACTATTCACACTGTATATGGAAACTTGGCTTAAAGCTGGTTTGAATTAGGTTTTTGTGATCAATGTTCAGACAGTTATGCATCAAAGAATTACCCAGTTGC
>JAVGWN010003240.1:0-10448 GCA_034552555.1 Semaprochilodus insignis | reverse complement strand
GGACATTGGAATGAGGTGGCGCTCATCACGGTCAGTAGAGAGTGGTTTTGGCCCTCTGCCAGTCTGTAGCTGTGTTGTCCTGTGTGTTTGCTGCTTGACCTTGTTCTTATGAACCAGACGCTCACTGTATCTGCCAGTAAAGCTAGAACCCAACCTTCTGTTCCTCACTAAGAACCTGCTGTACATGTGGAGATGCTGATTTAAGGAGAAACTGGAGTGGGCTCTTATTTATTCCCAGAGCTGTATAAGAATTCTTATTCCACCACAGGCAGCCAAACTATGGTTATAACTATGACTAATATTATGTCACCATCATACAAATTCAATTCAAATTCAATTCAAAAAGTTGCAAAAAATGTGAAATGCAAATTTGAAACAGAAAGCAATTTGTAAATTCACTTTGACCTGTTTTTAAATGAAAGCAGTACAAACACCAAATATTTAATGTGTTATCAACTTTCTATCAAGGATGTGTCAAGGTTTGGCATTTTGCCAAACAAAAACCCCACCCCCACCAACAAGTAGTCCAACTGTTCGGAGCTATCAGCTGACCTTTCCTCAGTGAGCGTTTGTAACAATGGTGGACGTTTCACCCTCTTTGGCGCATATCATCATCAAAAGACTCTGGAATCTGGAGGAAGCTCTCTCGGAATGCCCGTGACCTTCCTTCCTTCCCTTACACACATTACAAACTGGCATGCTTCTGTGAGGGATATCACCACATGGCTTGGGAATACTTTGACTGTTGTCAGTAAACACTGTCCGTTGCTGCATCTACAAATGCAAGTTATGGCTTCCGCTGTGCGTAGTGCAGTCTTATGTCAACAGTGTCCAAATGCCACTGAAAGCTTTGGGCTTGAGCTCATCTGAAATGGACTGATGCACAGTGGAAGCGTGTATTGTGGTCTGATGAGTCAAGCTTTGAAATAATGGACATGCTGTTCTCTGGGCCAAAAGAAGAAAAAGGACCATCAGGATTGTTACTAATGTAAGGGTTAAAAGCCAACGTCTCAGAAAGCAAGAACAACGCTGAAAGATGTGCTGATGTTTTGGAGCGGCATATGCTGGCTTTTAGACACCCGCTGCTTTAGTGGAGCAAAATCTCATATCTTCGTTTTAATTTTTACATTTTTAACACAGTTTGAAAAGCTGTTGCTCTTGACAGTGTGTGTAAATTTCATGATGAATGGGCCAAATACAATGACCCAGAATTACATGGGTGAAGCTCTGCTTCTATTGCCTTACGTTAAAAGTAATTTTTTTTTTTTTTTTTTTTTTCCTTTCCTCATCATTTGGGAAGACGAGACTTTGTTCGGACAGCAGTGTGCCGTCTTTTTCAGGGATGTCCATGCTTACTTCAACATCAAGAAACATCCTGCATGTTTTAAAACAGCATGGCTATGTAATTTGAGGCAGAGGACTGCTAAACTGGCCTGTCATTTGTAAATATGACAGTGTGCAGTTGAAGACTTTTAGAACTGAAGAATGGCGGGAATATTAAACATTGTTTTTGATACAGGTCAAGCATGATTGACTACTCACTGCTTTCTGTTCTCGGTACATTAACAGCTATGAAAAGGCTGTAAAAATTGCATAACAGCACTAAAGAGGAAATGGATGAAACTTTCACCCGACCTGTTCTTCCTCATTACCATTAGTGCTTTCTGCACCTTGTTCACCAAAGTGGATCATTACTTTCATGTTTTGAACTGCTCACCTGCTTCTAGAGAAAGACTGCAATAAAAGCACCCAGTTTACAGCAGCAGTACAGCAACTTAATTACTGCTGTAAAGTTCCACACAGGAGTTTCACATGGAAAGCAAAAGCTAATGTAGGCCTACCTAAAAAAAACATGGTATGGGGTATTGCATTTTTAATTTTAATTTAATTATTAATTTAATTTAATTTCGGTGAGTCCTTTGAGTAGAGAGTTTTTTTAGACATTTTGAACCATTTATGCTTTTACACACAGAGGAATTTGTCTTCCACATTTAACCCATCCGTGAAGTGAAACCCCCACACTAGGGGACAGTGAGCACACTTGCCCAGTACGGTGGGCAGCCCTATCCACGAGGCTCGGGGAGCAGTTGGGGGTTAGGTGCCTTGCTCAAGGGCACCTCAGTCGTTACTGGCGGTTCAGGGAATCGAATCGGCGACCCTCCGATCACAAGGCTGGTTCCCTAACCTCCAGCCCACGACTGCCCATGGTATGGTCCTGCTACTGACTTCTGCAGCCGTGGACGTGTGGAGGCTAATGGGAAGCACTGGACTCACAGTAAGAGAGGCTTAATCTTGAACATGGTTGTGGTTGTTAGCTTTAGGTTGTCAGTATGTGTCGTTTGTTTAATCTGGTGCTTCCTGTGTGGGTATATGGGTGAGTGTTGAGTATGGCTAGGTTGAGTAGTGTGTAAATCTATTTCTTGTATGAACACGTTGACAGTAAGTGCAGTACTGATGTGATATTGGCTGTTGCTTCATCAGTTAGAGCTGCGCTATGGACCAAATATCATAAATGCACTATATCGTCACATACATTTATCGGCCATTTTAATAGGTTCACATTTACCATTTTATCAGTTCCACTTACCATATGGGAGCACTTTGTAGCTCTACAATTACAGACTGTATTTTCTGTCCATACCTTGTTGACCCCCCTCTACCCTAATAGTCAGGACCACCACAGAGCCAGTATAATTTGGGTGACGGATCGTTCTCAAAACTGCAGTGACAGTGATGTGATGGTGGTGGTGGTGGTGGTGTGGGTGGATCAGACACAGCAGTGTTGCTGGAGTTTTTAAACCTCACGCTGTCACTGCTGGACTGAGAATAGTCCACCAACCAAAACTATCCAGCCAACAGTGATCACTGTGACCACTGATGAAGGACTAGAGGATGACTTACCACAAACTGTGCAGCAGCAGATGAGCTGTTGTCTCTGGCTTCACATCTACAAGGTGGAATAGCAAGGTAAAATGGACAGTGAGTGGACTCCAGCAGCACTACTGTGTCTGATCCGTGCATACCTTCACCACATCACTGTCACTGCAGTTATGAGAATGAATAAGTAGAGCTGATAAAATGGAGAATGGGTGCAGATACAAGGAGGTGTACCTAATAAAGTGGCTGGTGAGTGCACAGTGTGGTTTGATTATTCAGTAGTACTAGTTCTACAGTTCAGTTCATTTATATTCTTTTGCAGCTTCAGCGTCATCAGAACACCTTCACATGTATTTGTCTTGGTAGCTGAGTAAATTACCGTTCACCGTTTGAAGTACGTATGTGGGATAAAACCGCTTTGAACACGGAGGAATTACAGCTGGGTGTGGCCCCAGTGCTCTTCCTCATAGTTGTAGGCGCGCTCACGAGTCTGGTCCAGTGCGCGTGCACTGAGCCGCTATGACTGTAGTGATGGGAAGGTCCGGTTCATTTTAGCGAACCGATTCTTTTGAAATGTCCGTTTCAGTGAATCGTACGTCTGATGTATCCGATTCATTTGGCTCTTCCTCAAATAAAGTGAACTCGTGTTCATTCCCTCGTGTCTTCGACAGTGAGTTAAATGGTCTCTGAAGATTTTCAGACCCCCAGGTTACTGATTTGTGTAATAAGAGGCCATTTAGTAAAGCGAGATTCTGTATAGTAATAATAATAATAATAATAATAATAATAATAATAATCATGTCTGTCATCATCAATTGTCTTATTTAATTGCTAAAGTCAACTCTGTGGTCCACACACACATTCTTAGTTAAGTCTCCTTCAGACAATGCTCAGTTCGACGAGTGAGTCTTTTATCCATTACCTTTACTCACTAATGGAATCTGACTTTGATTTTATGTGGTTGACTGAGGAAAAAGAAATCCTAATCGATTAAAGTTCTTATGAAATCACATATTGTAATCTCCCACTACTGGTTTCTGTGGCCCTGGAGGTTCATACAATGCGCTGGACTTTTAATTTGTAGATAGGTTTGTCATGTTAGCATTAAGTTGTATGTACATGTGTGTTGGGTTTTGTTGTGCTGGGCTGTGGAGCTGGTTAATGGGTCTGTGTGTTTACCATGTATGGCTGTGGGTGACCTGCCTGCTCTCTTCAGCACCACTGGCACCAGTTTCTCCATTGCTGTGTTCAATAAAGAGCATTCCTGTGTCTTCTTCATCTAGAAATTGCACTGTATAGCCAGAGCATTATGTATATAGTACAACTCAGTGATAGCTAAATTTCCTTTGGGATTAATAAAGTATCTATCTATCTATCTATCTATCTATATAGACCTATTTCATTAAGAATAATGCAAATACATATAAAATACATATTATTGGATTTTTTGGTTGGTGACATTGGCTTAAACATACTTTGTCCGGTGTAGGAATACACCCACTCAGACCGCAGAAGGTGAGGGCAGCTGAGAAGATCATCGTTGTTGTCATTTTCAGTACTGGTTTTAGGATGCCTTGTCATTTCCCATCTTCCAGGCCGTTTCATTACTGTATTAGTCAGGGGTGAGGGATCAAGGGAACACCAGTGTCCTCTTTGGCAGCAGAGCTTCAGCAGAAATCATTGTGAACCGGACAGATAAAGCTGTTTACAAACTGAAAAGTACTTCAACAATCAACCGGCACTACACCACAGTTCATTTCCAAGTTTATGTGCAGACAAAGCAATTATTCACAAATCCTATGTATGTTTTCCCCAACTTACACTGCTGTGTTTGCCACCATCAACACCTATCACAAGGTTTCCCTTTTCTGGTGAGCTCATTCATTATTTGATGAGCTCTGCTCTGATTGGCTGGTTTACAGCGAGAGACTGCAATGATCACACAGAAGCAACATCCCAAAATAAACTCAGACTGGACAATAAAATGAGCCTCTGTGTAAAAAAGCTGTGTCATTATACTCATTATTTAGCTATGCTAATTATTTGGAGCTTGCTAGTAAGTAACGTTAGTTGTAATGTCTACTTGCTTTCCACCTCGTGATTTGTGGACAAAATCACACAGCACGGCTGCTGCTCACAGATTGTAGTTGTGGTGCTAATACAGGTGGAACTGCTCTCGTCTCTTCAGTAGTAAGCGCTGGGTGAAGCCGCTCGATATTGTCGAAGCTGTTTTGAGTGAAATGTACAGAGCAAACTAATAACTTTGAACTGTTGTCCAGGGTCTTGTAGATGTAGGAGCTGAACTTCCCATTCGCCAGCTTGTTCTGCAAACTTTTGATCCAGCTTAAATGTCACTGCTACACACAGTTAGCGTGTAGCAGTGACTGTTGATGAGTCACGGCTGTTATGAAGCAAGGTAGGATTTTGAAATCTGCCTGTTTTGTCAGTTCTATGTACCAAATTCTCTTTATTCAACTATGCTGATGTAGAAGTCTCAGGTCTGAGAAACACTTCTTTTCACGGAGGTGGTCAGATTACTGGACGCACTGATGCCCACCAGCATCCACCTAGACCCTTTCCAACATCACACACCCCTTAACCATCACAGCACAGCTGTTCTTTAAATGGAGATATGAGACATGTTTACACCCTTCTTTCTGTCCTGGTTCCTCTGTTCTTATGCTGCTTTGGTGCCCATTTGCCTTCCTGTCTGATTAATGTCTTGTGGATTTATTGTTTAGTGTGCTCACTGTATAATCTGCACTCCTTCCACACTCCTTCCACACTGTGCACTCTGTGTAGTCTTGTGTAATGTGCTGCTGTTGGGTGTGGCACCATGGGCCCCTCAAGAATGACATTACGTTCCAATGTAAACAAGTTATGTTGAGGTAGTGACACTAACCATCACTTGACTTGGATAAACTCAAGTTGACATATGACAATGACATAATGCCATATTTTCCCTCATATTGCATCCTGTACATAAGTTCTGCTGCTTCTGATAAGGCCTTTGATCTTAGCTATAAATGCACACAGGCCGTATAGTGCATATTGTCTTTTTGTGCCTTCTTTAATTAGTACTCAGTGTTTGTATTGTATATGATAGTAAGTTGTAGTCCGGGAGTGCAGACTAAGAATTTCATTGTACAGTGCAACTCAGTGTTTCTGTGTGCATCTCAATAAACTCCTGAATCTTGATACAGTGTAGCCGCTCTCTTTTCTCAACGTGCAGAACTGTTGTTCATTTCTTTTCCGATTTAAATAGAAAAAATAAATTTGCATTCAGACTGATTCATGAGCCGGTGCGTTTAAAAAAAAGAACCGATCCAAAGGAGCCGATTCGTTTAGGAATCGGACCCCGCTGTTTGAACTGTGACTGAAGCAGTGAGCGGCTAGAGGGAGAGTGAGAGGGGGAGGAAAGGACCGGCAAGACCGAAACGTCGGCACGACGAGGACCGATTCATGATTAAGGTACGAGAAATGACGACTTACGGCTGCTTTACGAGGGGTCTGTCTTCGTGTCTCTCGGGGTTATTGACTTTTGAGGCGCGGTTGTGGTGCCGCATCCTGTTGGGTGGTAGCGGGAGAGGAGCGCGTTAGCTGAGGCTGGTAACGGGAACAGAGTGGAGGTCTTTAGCCCGGTATCTGGGGTTAGATCGGCCTTTATAGATGAACATATGACCCGCTAGACAACCTAACTGAACACGGATCTGTAATAATTCAGTAGACTAACACCACCGTAAGTAGATGTGGTGGTTTGGCGCCGCTGTGTTGGAGGATGTGGCCGCAGCTTTCTGCTCTACGGCTAGCCGAGCCGGAGAGCCGCATTAACGTCTATATTTTAAAACTACGGAGCTGAATATCCTCTCCTCACTGTGTCGGGCTGAACCAGACAGTAAAAACCCGACCGGCGAGTGTGTGTCAGTGCTGTTGCGGCTAATGTGTCTAGCAGGGTGAACGACGAGAAACCCCGGAACCCCGCTCCCCCTCAGCGCGCCGCTGCAGCTCAGCATGCGGAGATGAGGCGCTGTGGCCGGCCCGCTGCAGGCCCGCAGGCCGCCCGGAGCTGAGTGTGGATCATCCAGCGCGCTTCCATACCGCTGGGTCAACGGGGTTTCATACAGAGGCAGAGATCACAGGTGGGGTTGTACTTCAGGGCTGGCTTTGACCTTTTCACCCAGGGGTTTGGGGGAGTTCCTTACATTCCGGAGTGAGGTTTTTGGTGGATGAGCTAATGAGGATTTCGGTATGTGACTGGAGTTTTACCCAGGGGGGGTTTATCCGGGGGGCTGTGGGAGTTATTTCAGTTACTGCATCAGTCATTCATTCAGTCTTTTTATAACCCTATAGAGTTTTAGTCTCAAGGGTTGGGGTTTTAAGGGTTTGGGTAACTTATTTGTATCCCACAAATGAAATTTATTTATTTATTTATTTATTTATTTATTTATTTCTAGGGTCTGGAAGGTGGGAATTTCTTAGTGACTATTTCCCCCCCCACCCCTTTTCCGTTGCATGAGTCTCATGGAGTTGGTCACAGTTTGGTGGTTTCCTCCTGATTCATCTTGCCTGCTCTTTCCAGACTCACTCTATGTGTGTTTGAGCAGGGAAACTGTGCTGGCTGTGTTTGCTGATGGTGGACAGCCTTCCATTTAAACTCAACTGGGCATCTCAGAACAGCCATTAATCCTGAACAATTAAAAAAAAAAGAAAATCAAAAAGAAAATCTAATTGCATTTTTTTTCTGACCAGTTTTGCAACTTTGAATATCTTCTATAAATTGAGTTCCATGTCTCTCTCTGTTTTTTTTTTTTTTGGCAAAGAAGATCCAATTATTTTCGCTCGAACGCAGTGCACCAGCCTGCCGGTTGGTTGTCGTTGTGATGTCTTTGTAAAGCACTTCAGTGAGTGAGCACTAGTAGACGTGTAGGTTGAAATACTTTGTTTCTGCACTTCCACTGACCGTAACCTTCCTTCTCTCTAGGTATGAGTGCTGGGTTGGGGTTGCCAGGTGGTGCACTTATGCTTATATATGTCTGTGTATTGTTCTCTCTAGGTATCAGCACTGGCCCAGTGTCTGAGCTCAGGGCGAGTTTTAGACTCTAACCTTCTTATACTAGCTGGGAAACATTATCCAGCGGAACACTAAGCACGGTTGTAAGTCGCTCTGGATAAGAGTGTCTGCTAAATGCCTTAAATGTAAATGTAAATATCATGGCGGGCGTACAGAATCAAAAGTTTGATCGCTCGTATACCAGCAGTTCACAAGCTCTGTGTCATTACGGTAAAGCTCCCACATGAACTTGTTGTTTAATGAAGACACTACTGAAACTGCAGCTCTGGGGTATTTAAATTAATTGCGTAGGCATTTCTATATGGACCAACCCTTCAGCCCTGCTGTCTGTCCAGCATACGACGCAGTAAGAAAACAGCTCACAGGAGTTCACAGGAGCAGGTTATCTATTTAAATGACCCGAAGTGGCTGGAGATAATGTAACAGAGGTGGCCTGCCAGTGTAACGGTACATCGCTTAGCCATATTTCCACCCTGGGCCCGTTTGTTTAAAGGAGCAATGTGTAAGATGGTGCTGGTTCTTCAGCAGAGCACCAGTTACTGCTGTTAACCTTTGGTAGCTAATATTAGCTTATGGTTGCTAAGGGAAGCTGCTGGTTACCAATGTCAACTTATGCTTGCTAATGCGAGGTAGCAGTTGCTAATGTAAGCTTGTGGTTGCTAGTGTTAGCTTACAGCCATTAGTGTTAACTCACGGGTGCAGATGCTTGTCTGAAGTGTCTGAAGGAAAGCAGGAACGAAGCTCCACCACTAGAACGGCTCCATTTACACACAGTGCAGGCAGCGTGAGGAATTACCATGTGCTGATGTCACTCATATACTCTGTGTGTGTGGGAGTGAGTGAGTGAGCGAGCGAGTGAGCGAGAGCGAAAGAGAGATACACATGCCTAGACTGTGCCTGGGCTTGTAAGGGTTTGTGTAGCGTTATGTTAGGCCCCTTTTCTTTCCTGTTTTGACTGTTGACCTTCAGCGTTTCTCCGACTAATTGTGTCTTCATATATGACTTTATGAGCAGCACACATCTTTCGGTTGAGAGCCCAGCCGTTCCGTAAGAGGTCAGACTTAATGGCGAGCTGCTGAAAGCAGTGTGGGATATCTCTTCCCCAGATAGCAGGAGACACTCTTTGTGCTCTTACAAAGGCACTTACTCACAGTCATGGAGCGGGACGCTGGGATCTGGAGGGAACATTTCTGCTAAACAGCTAATACAGTAGGTTCACTCTCAGACAAAACGGTACCACACTGTCTCCGGGGCGGTAGGCTCAAGGGTACGTCTTCAGTACCTGTAGGAAGTGATCATAATTGAGCCATATTCCATTGAAATTCTGTTTTTTAAGTTATATTTACTCACACAGTCTCGACTCCAGTCGTTTTCTGTTATTGTAAAACATTAGCTTATGAAACTTATAAAGACCTACTGTTATCTGTAGGAAAAACGCATTTAAGGTACAGAACTTGGAATCTTTGGATGTATTTGATGAACAAAAATTGTACCAGCATAGTACCTTTTTTTTTTAAGGTGTATCTGTACATTTAGTTTTGTAAGATTTGTGAACAGAGTGTTGCAGACTAAATATAGCAGCAGAGTTGCGTTTAAAAAGTCTGAAAACGTCCGAAAAAAAGCCAGTACAGTGATTTTTATTTAATAAATTAATTAGCAAAGTCGCTAATATTAGCTAATGGTTTCTCATGCTGGTTTATGGTTCCTAACGTTAGCTGACTGCTGCTAATATTAGCTAATGGTTTCTCATGCTGGTTTATGGTTCCTAATATTAATTTATTATATTAACTAATATTAGCTTATGGCCGGTTTTGTAAGTCCTACAATTAAAACAGGAGGAAACTTCCAACAATTGGTAAAAGTAAAGGAATCAAACCTGTATATATGGTTCAGTATTAACGGCACCTTCACAGGCGTTCGAGATTTTTCAGCCTCGCCTCAGGTAATCTTAAATGAGCTCGGGCCCAGAGAAAGCGGCGGTGTTTCTGAATCTGGTAGAGTTTATCTTTAGCATTTGTGACCCTCCAGTATTGGTTTTGGTTCTTGTACTTTGGTTACAGAGATCATTATCTTTTGATGCTGTTATCGGCTGTAGATGATCTGTCTCTGAATTCTTTCCCATTTTACATTACAAAAAGATTTTCTTGAATTGTTGGACAATTTGCTTGCACAGAGTGCTGAACACCTCCCAATCTGTAACTTAGAAAACTCCGTCACTCTGTGATGCCTTTCTTACACCTAGTCATGTTAGTGCCCTGTTGCTAATTAACCTAATTAGTTGTGAAATGTTCCAACAGGTATTTTTTAGCATTACACACCTGTATCAGTCTTTAGTTTCTTGGATGTTTTTGAAATGTGTTGCTGGCAACAAATACAAACTAAGCATCTATTTTTTTTAGTTTCATCGTTTAAATGATTTTCATTTATTCATTTTTCATGGGTTGTGCTTCGGGGTAGATCTTGCTGGAAGTGTGGCATTTTGTAATAAACTGTAGTTACT
>JAVGWN010003239.1:0-10448 GCA_034552555.1 Semaprochilodus insignis | reverse complement strand
CATACAGTAAAACATTACAGACGTGAACATCAGCTGATCAGCTTACAGTGTTGGACACGTCGCTGCTTGCCGTTGTCAATGTTTACCGTCCCGTTCATCTTTCGCTTGTTCGTTTATGTTCAGTGTCGTCAATCTGGCAACCTACGCGATCGTCGAGGGGGCGGGGCGTACGACTCTCCGATGTTTTGAATTGTACCTACAATACCTATTTAACCGCTTGCTGTCAGTATTCCGTATCATACCTTTAAATAAAGTAACAAAGGATGGACTTCTTTTCCAGTGGCAGTGACTTTATTGACAATGCCTTACAGTCAGTCCAGTCTTCAGTTCTCACATTAACTGTAAGTATAGAAATGTTAGAGTGAGGTGCACTAGGATGTATGGATCGATTTCATCATATGAGGTGAATGGTGTTGAAATGGTGTTACAATGTTATTGAGCTGTTCATGGGCCTACGTTATGACCTGAACCTTATGTATGATATGTGCCAAGTCCTATACGCTGCCCGCTTAAATCTAAGTGAACATGTCAGTAGAAAGCCTTCGGATTGCCGTCTGAAGTGAGGATGGTGAGGTTGCCCCTGGCATCCTGGTCTTTTTCAATGGCCTCGAACAGAGATTTGAAGTTACCGGCTCCGAAGCCCTGAAACATAGTTTAAAGAGGATATGGTTAACCTAAAAGGTATGGTCTGGGTTCAAACACTGGGTTCCCTTCAAGGTCTTCAGTACCTTTAGTTAGGGAACATCAATGTATCACATGTATTCTGTGTTTCTAGGCTGCATTAACTCCATACACCCTGTCCTTACTCCAGCCTTTTTATTTTGTAAGTCAAGAAGGTACATACATGCCCATTTTCCCTGGGAAATTGAATGTAGTATACTTTTAAAACTCATGTCAGGTACACAAGTGAACCTTAAAGTGGGAAAATAGAAATCTAAGTATCACCACAAATGGTGTAAATATACCTACTTACCATGCACAGCAGTCTCTTGTGGTCTTTATTGCCTTACAAGGCAATTACAAGTAAATTATGTTTTTTTTTTCTTCTCCCGTAAAGTTATCATTTTGGAGATACAAGGTTTTGTTCCATGGCAGCAGAGATATACTGTATTATCATCATTCACCACTGACGTTCTAGAATTTCTTCAGAATTAAATGTTTAGGATGCAAATAAAGTCTTTTAGAGTGGTCAGGATTGTTTACAGTGGTGGATGTCTGAAGCGATTAATGTCTGAGACAAACCAAAAAAACCTCTGGTGTAATGTGTAGTTTCTTAAATCCATTAATGGATATTTATGGTATATAGGTCCTATAGCTATTTTCTTTCAGATTCATCGTTTTCGACATTTTACATAAAACGACATGCAGGTTCACTGGTGGTTTGAAATAGTATATAAAATGGCTATTTTTGTTGTTGTAGATGTTGAGACCCCTTGGTTCCCATCCCCACCACTATAACAATATGTTTTTCTACAAGGAACCATTTCCAGTCAAACAATTCTGAATGACTTTGTTTACATCTCAACCATTAAATAATGTAGAAATGTTAGCTTATCATATGCCATGGTATTTCTAAATGTAACTAAATATTGCATGTAATCACAGGCGCTAGGATAGCCTTTGATTAATGAATACAAATAAAACAAAAATGGCAAGGCTTTTAGGGCTGTTTTGGAAACCTGCTTTCTCCTCTTCAAAGGGGGTGAAATGAATGTTTTGAGTGTCAAAGTGTAAAGCAGGGAACCCTTTTTAAGTATCAGCGCCTCTTTGGTGTGGTCGTGCAGAAATGTCCTGTCTTTGGGCATTTCCTTCACTTCATAGGGCTGAAAATGCCCCTATTTAATCACTGGGCCTGTCCAAACAGGCAGCCAGCTATCTTAAGGGGCCTAGTCCCAGTTCTGAAGACGGTATGTTCAGCAAAGTTGTGAGTTTTCACTGCTGTAACTTTCATTCAAAATTACTGAGCACTGTTATTAAAAAACAGCCTTTTATTAATTGAGTGAGGTGTGTTAGAGCAGAATAGGCATAGTAGCCTAAACTCTATAGTTGAGTAAAATTATTGTTATTTAAATGAAGTAATGTCTTCAGTGAAGCACAACTTGAGCGAGAGTGAAAAAGCGTAATGTAAAAAACTGTATTCCGTTGGACCTTTTTGGTCTGAGGCTTAAAGGTACGCAACAGCAAAGCAGTCCAGATGCTGTTACCAACATGACAGGATTAGACTTAAAATCTCCATATGACTCACTTAAATTTAGTTAAACTCATTTAAAGAGCACAACTGGATCATAAGATCCTCTGAAGGTACATTTACATTGTTTGTAACTTGATGACCAAAAGTGTACCTTTTTTCTGACAGTGTAGTGATCTAACTCTGACCTGTGCCATATAGTGCTGTATGTAAACTTTTTGAGCAGGTAACGCTGATGCTGCAAAACCTGTAAGTGTTGTAGAACAGATTAAATATTGTAACACTAAGACAAAAAACAACACTTCTAAAGGGCATTAATACCAGTGAGTGGAATGATTTGTCAGTTTAACTGTGAATAACAGATTGTGTGAACAGTTAGCAGAATGTTAGTGTTCATTTTATGATGTGTACAGATGATTTATTTCTTTAATAATTCAGATTAGCAGTCAAGTGTTGGAAACTATCACTGGGAGAGAGGGAACACCAGCAGGATCTCACCAGTACTCGTATGGTTGCAGTCACAGACTTCCAAACAGGAAGCAAAACAGTGTATTACTTAAAGGTAAGGCTCAGTGTTTTTTAATATGTGATTTTTAATGTAATCACTTAATTCTAAAAAGGTATATAGGCTAAATATGGCAAAGGCAGCAGGTGCAGCAAAGGCAGCTCCTGAATCCTGTGTTGCCCTATACTGGATACAACATTCAGTGAGAATGGTTAATGAATAATGGACTATGAATAACTGGTTGTAGTTTGTTTGTCAAATTCAGGATTCTTGGAATGCCTTGCTATAAGTAGGAGCATGGTCAACAGAGTCAACAGGCTAAGAGGTTTTGGCTTACCAGTGTTCATAGTACTGGGGTGACGACACGCCACCACTTTTTAATTGAGTTAAGATCACTTGCATCTAAAAACTCTCTGCTCACCATAAGCTGCATGGGCTGTTAATTTATTGGCATAAACAGGCAGTCAAGCTCTGCAGCAGAACCAGTCAAAATATGCCTTCCAGCTTGGAGGCAGGTAAACAACAAACCCTTTGTGAGTTCATGCTCAGCATTCTTCATGAAGCCCTGTATAGTTTGCTGCAGATGCAGATTTCGTTCCAATGTATACAAGTTATATTGAGGAACGGCAGTAAGACTACTTGACTAGTGACAGGACTGCTGCAGATCACTAATCCAGTAAAAATGTCGTACTGCAGTACACAAATGAATGACCCGGCTCACATTTTGTACAAAACAAAGACTTGTTTTCTTTCTATACTGAACCCAATGAAGCAGACACATGAGTCAAAACATTAACCACGGACACACTCAAAACCTGGGTCATTATTATTTATGTTCGGGCATTGCGTCATTCACATGCAGCCCTTTAATGGTATGTTACTGGGGTGTACAGGTTCATACAAGCCAGAAGCAGCCCAAGAACATGGTAGAACTCTTCTATGCACAATCACGTACCGTTTTTCACTCCCGAAACGAAAGTAAAAAGCAGAAAACAAAGGCGTCACACCCTGTAAATTCCTGATTGGGCCCTATTGTATGGGGTCTCGTGCTGGTAAATTGCTGTGTATACTTGATAGAGGCTTGCATTCATGCTGAACCCTTTCCCACCTACTTTTACATTCTCAGGTATAAGAACATGTGTGAAAGGGGCTAAACCACTAGCACTGTGTGTGAATAGGTTCACTTGTTTATTGGGACATCATATTATATTATATTATGTTATATTATATTATATTATATTATATGTTTTTATTTCCGCAATATGTTAAGCTCAGCAAATAAATGGAAATAATTGTTGAAATGTTGAAGCATGTCCTGCGTGGAAAATGTGTTAACTTCTTTTCGCTTAGGAAATCCTGACAGCATGAAATTTACCCGGGCATGCCCATTCTTTTGCATATGCCATGCATATATGTAGTGTTGAAAAAGTAGACTAGCAGCGGTAGTTGTACAAACCCGGCTTTTTTCCTTTGTTTAATTTTGCCCCACTATTTTTGGAGGTGTGGAGCTGTTTGGGGCCTTTCACAGTATTTTACTGTTAGATTGACTGCAACATCTCTACTTACAAAGTGGTTGTTCCTCTGGATGACCTCTAGGAAGAGAGTAGGTCTGTCCTGCATAGGCTTGGTAAAGATCTGTAGCAGGTAGCCCTTATCATCGAAGTCTACTAAGATTTTTAAGTCCTGTGCGGGGATGACAGAGGAAGAGGGAAAAAGAAGAGCAAGACAACAATCAGACTGGCTGTAATTCAATCAGTGAGCAAAACTCATTTACAGGTGAAAACTGTGTCATCCTCTGGGAGAGCTGCACCGCACTGTGTTGTAATCAGCAATCATTCAGGTACGTTGACAGCACATTGACCCTAAAGGCCTGGACACAGTTGCCTGATTTCGCTTCAACACGTCGGTTCCATTTGTTGGGTCTGCATCATGTATCTAGGCCCCGACTGCTGTCTACTAAGTCTTACCTGCAGGGTCTTCAGGTCCTCCTTCACTTTGATCTTGGCTGTCTTGAGTTTCTCACGCAGGCTGTCATAGTAGGTATCTGGAGCCGACAAAAACTCCAGGCCCCGGGCTTTGAGGTTCACTATCTGATAGAGAGTGGAAATAGAGATGCAGGGTTTCATAATTACAATTAGACTTGCCCATACATACCATCTGTCCGACACCTGTTCATGCAACATTTTGTCTGAAATAAAGATAATTAATAAGGAGTCTGTCCCTGTTTTGCCACAGTAACAGCCTCTACTCTTCTGGGGAGGCTTTACACTAAATGTCCTAGATATCCACTATATCCACAATTTTCCTGCATTCAGCCAGAAGTGCAGTAATGAGGTCAGGTACTCAGTTTCTCCGGTCCCTTTAAGGCATTGTGCATAGTGACTTTAGGCTCATGTGTGACTGTTCCAGACCGTCCTGTTCTATTTGTCACTGTTTTTCTATAGACATTATACAAGTAGCTGAATTCACTAATTCAAATGGGGTGTCTCAGTACTTTTGGACATATAGTGTAGGAAGGAATCAACATCCAATCTGTTACAGCTGCTCTGAAACATCAACATTCACCACCATAAGCTTGTAGTTTGTTTATTGCTTGTATATTATGCATATTGTGAAAATTGTATATTGTAATTGTCTGTATTTATTATGTATATGGTGTATGTGGAGTCATTGTGTATATTGTGGACTGTCAGTACTAGAGAGACACTAACTGCTGAAACCAAATTCCTTGTGTGTGTCAACATACTTGGCCAATAAACCTGATTCTGATTCTGATTGATGCTAATATTACAGGTAAATCTCTATGTCCATGCTCAGGGAAATTATATTTGCTCTATAAGCTAATTATTGGCATACCTGCTTAAGACGTGCTCATGATTTAGTGACTGTATCTGTTTTTTTAGCCTAAACAAGCTTAAAAAGGTTTCTACAGTCCTTTGCCGCAGCCATTGTGGAGCTCACTACCATGGCAGAAAGCCACTCCCCCCATTTTAACCCTCACTCTGAGACAGCCAACGACAGCAGTGGAAATTACTTTACAAAATTAACACTCAAGATAAAACCCATAACACATCATGTATTACTGAATTCAGGTGTCATTTCTTTCATACGAGTCTCAGTTCTTTAAGTAACTTTATGAATCCTGTTAGAAAATCATACAGTCGCCCGCCATGGTGAGTGAAACTATGGTCAAATATGGAACACTCAGTGAGGAAAATAATATAACACAAAGATTTATATTTCTTGTTTTAACCTCATTAGATTTGTCACTGGTCAATTTTTAGAAATAAAGTTGTAAGTAAAAAAAGTGTCTCAAAGTCACAAAGTCTACCAGCTTAGGTAAGTTTGAGGCAGGGATACGTTTATCACCTAAGATTTGGTAGTTGTATGAGCCTGAAATTCATATTCATATTAAATATTCTGGCAGTAAAACGAGACCCATGGCTATAGGCCAATAGCCAGACACTAAACACTCCCCTGGACTAGCTCCAGTTCTGAACATACAGACCTGGCTGCTATTAACATATGACTTTATGTCATGACACAGTTCAAAAATGATGCTCTATTTGCAGCCAGCTACATTCAAGTAGGTTATACGTCTGTGCTATCACATGGTAGTACGATTCAAGTCATGTAACCCCACCCCTGCTTTTATTTGTTGTGGACTCATTTCACACTCGTTATCTTCTGGTGGAATTTTACAGAGCACTATTCTCTAAAACTAGGTGAGCAAGTGGTAGAAGTGGTTAATAGATAGAGATGTTTCTGGGGACTGCTCCAGCTGGGGACAGACCACCAAAAATAGGGACTGTCCCTGGAAACAGCATTCAACAGGAAAGGTAAACAGGCTACTTTTGTTACTGTGCCAATAAGTCTGGTACATTTGAATTATCTCTGCTGTGGTTGGCAGTCTTGAATTGCCCTGTATTATGCCTTATTCAAAAATAGGTCTGGCATCAGTGTGAATAGCTGTGAATAAACTGCAGTATGATGAATAGGAAAATTGGCACAGTTAGGATTTTTAGTTGGGATTTTTGCCACTGCTGGTAGACCCGTGTGACCGTACCCTTACACACACCTGCAAATTCAGCTACTTCCTTCACACTATGGCCTTCGGCACACCCAAATGCAGTCACTCCTTTTTGCCAGTCATTAACATCTGCTTTGTGACCCATTTTCCGCACATCGAACGGGACATTCACTGCACTGTACCACCTCTTCTCAATCTATGAATCTCCTCACACACCTGCAGGTGTTTATAGCTCGATCATCCTTGTGTAAAGCCATCTGCAGGACGTGAAGGTACTACCACCTTAAACACACAAGGTGACTCTTTTTTTTTGTCCGGTGAACTTATACAATAAATGTGGCAGCGGGGGCGTGATCAGATGCCATCTGTGACATGGAGAGGTGATTTGAGTGGGGGAGGGGGCTTATTAGTCAGCATGTGCACCTGTGGATAATGGCCTATACCTCTACTGATATGCCTGTCTTTCTTTCAGCAGGGAGAGCTAAGAGAGCGAGACACAGAGCCAGCAGAAAACCTGAACATTTGAACAACAAGCGAGGCAACGAACTTGTGTTTCCTTTGTTATGATAGCTGCCTGCTCCAAGCCTATCAATAGGAACAGTAATAATATACAATAATGATAAATTTAGACTGATATGGGTAATATTTATTGAGCTACACAGAAGTAGTGTCTCTCAGTATGGTGTCGGGCCGCCATGTTTGCCAATGCAACATGCCAGACGTCTGAGCACGGAGTTATAGAGGTTCCTAATGGCGTCCTGTGATAATCCATCCCATGCATCTTAAATATCCTCACACAGTTTCTGCAGATTTTGCGGTAGGGGTGGAGGTGGAGTGACCCCAGGCCTTCTGGACATGTAATGCTTGACAACAAACTGTTCATCTTGGCGCTGACCACGGTGCCTCCACACATGGATTCGTTGGTCGGCTCCACCAAGACAAAAGTGAGACTCATCCCTGAAGATGACTCATCCCGCTGCCATTCTGAGTCACTCCATGACAGTCTGGCACGACACCGTTGCAGTTTTTGGATGACTCATGAAGGGCATCACTGCTCGCTTAATATTCACAATCGTGGCCGTTGGGTACAGCAATAAGGCCCCGTCCTTGCTTACGTCACATGCACTGCCGAGCGTGAACTCATTTGTATGTCTCACAATGTCAAACCTACCCACCAGGTTTCATTCCTGTCAGCTGATTCCTTCTGAGTGCAACTATTGTTTTGATGATGAGTGTACATCTCTACAGCTGCCTCCGCCATACTGCTTCTTCCTTATTCACCCACTAGGCTATCACAATAATGGTTTGTGTGACATCACAAAAATTGTACATTTAAAGCAGGTTTGATCCCATATGCACTGGGAAGTGAACATTATGATCTGAAACTTTAACATAGTTTACATGCTACAGCAGACTCTTTGAAATATGGGTCCTTTAATAGTAAGGAACTTACTGCTTGGATGATGTCTGATGTATTTAGGGCAATATGCTGCACTCCAGGTCCTCCATTGTAGTCCACAAATTCCTGCATGTAATGAGAAAGGAGAGCTCAGGGCAGGTCTTACATCAGTGAGATGTTGTGCTGAAACTACTTTGTTGATTTACAGTGTAACTGCTCATGTTTTAGACCTGGATCTGCGACTTCCTTTTTCCAGGTGCTGGCTCATTGATGGGCATCTTTATGGTCTCCTCATAGTTGGTGACCACAATGGACCTGAGAGCACTGTACTGCGTGTGGATCTGTTTATCATCTATGGACCAGAAACGATGGAACAATAGGCACTTCTGGTACCTGAGGGAAAGAGAGAGGTGGAGGTCATTAACCAGTTCATTGTGATATAGTGAAGGCTGATGATGGAAAGATACTCGAAAGCCTGTTTTGAATAAATTAAACTGTAATAGGAACTTTGCCTTCACTTATACTTCATGTGCCCTCTGTTGCCAGGAAACTCAGAAGATGAAGGGATTTTTCTAGGAATGGTTATTATTGATTGCTTATTCTGGGATTGCGCCAGCACTATGTGAGCTGCGTGTGTTCTCTCACCAGTCTGATATCGGCACCATTTGATCATCTGGCTGGTTTCCCACAATGTGGTCGATGAATCTCAGGCAGCCTGGAGGCCTGCAAGCAAGAGAGTATATTATAAGGGAGAAAAAATCAGGCCAGTTCATTTCTGTGTTTCTTATAGAAGTGTTTAATTCCACCAATTGCCACCAAAATATTTTTGTATAATTTGATAATTGTATCAATAATATAAAGACAGACATTCAGAGTGGTCTTCGGAATGGCGCATTAACCTGGGGATTAAACTGGCATGCTAGAGGTGGGCAGAAACCCAGAGAGACCTTCCTGTACAGTGATGGTGATAGAAGCCAGGGGTGGTGATGTTTTATTTATGATATTAGAAACAATCATTGGACCTACATGTGTCTTCTCTCCACCAAAGAGCATTTAAAGTCAAAATTTTCTCAAAACTGTTTGATCCACAGCATGGACAGTGTTCATAACTATTATATCGTGTCTGTCCAAAGGAAAACAAGTATCTCCAAAATGGAGCCTTTACAGGAGTAGGCAAAAACCCAATTTTAATTTAGATTTTCTATTATTTCAATTTTTTAATTTTATTATGTGTTTTTATTTTTATTTTTCTTTTCTGAAACAATGTTTGAGGCATCACACAGCATGTTCATAACAATTACATCAAAAGATGTAATTGTCCAAAGAAAAAAAAAAAGTATCTCCAAACTGGCAACTTTTAAGGAAAGGGCAAAAATCCTAATTTAATTTGAATGTAAGTCAATGGAACCAGACTTTTTTCTAGACTATTTTCTAGACCTTTTTCCAATCTTTTCTCCAGCAGTGTTACATTTTCACACAATATAAACGGCAGCTATAAATGATGCAAAAAAGCAAAAATCAACAAAAATGGAGATACATGTTTATCGTTAGCCAGCGACGATATGGTAATAACTGTCTGTGATGTAGCTTTTTTAGACGCAGTAAACACTCCAGACATCTCTATCTACATCTCAGTTGTTGGATTAAGCTGGAACTGAGATTTAAAAATTGGTGGAATTTGACACAACAGGCTTTAGTATTGACTTCTTTGACAACTTTGTCAGTCAGTGGAACTTCATCACTCTGGAGTTATGCTAACATACTCACAGTTTTGGAAGCAGTGGGTCTTTGAAGAGAGGTTCCTTATAGCCTGGCAGAAACAGACCTTTGTATGGGCCCAGGTATTCAATTAATGTGTGGGTGGTATCTCCGTACTGAGAAAAAAAGCAAAGTCAAAGGTTTCATTGCGAGTGGACTTGTGTTTAACCCTTTGTAGGGACCAAAATGTCCTTTAGGATCCTAGACAATATGGAGAAAGGATTTCTTATTGCTTTCTGATAGTAAGGGTAAGGCTGGTTTACGTGCAGCACGGCATCCTTCATGTAAACTGATACAGATGATGATGGAAATGCTCCACAAAGATAAGAATACAAACTTTTGTGTGAGTCTCTCTCACCGTTTGAACCACAGCATATTTTACTTTGCCATCATTGTCCTGTTCCACCCACGGCTCTTTGACGATCACTGCTCCCCTCTCTTTGGCTTTCTGTTGACACACATAAGGAAAGACCACTGTAACATGTATGATGATGTGTCTTGACAGCAGAAGTACAGTTTGAAAGACTGGACCACTAAATGTCCAAACATTTCCGGACACCTTCCCATC
>JAVGWN010003237.1:0-10449 GCA_034552555.1 Semaprochilodus insignis | reverse complement strand
CTTAATGAATTATTATTACTGAATTTCTGTAAAGCTGCTTTGAGACATCATCAGTTGTGAAAAGCTCTATATAAATAAATTTGATTTTTTTTTTTTTTTTTTTTTTTTTGAGTTTGAGTTCATGGAAGCAGCGGGGCCACTGGGGGGCACTATCCCACTTCTGACACCAGCGTGGCATCAGCAATGTCCATTTATGGAAAACAGTAATTCTGCTCCACTTAACTGCACATGGTGACACAGCTCCTCTGGCAGCAGCGCGCCCACGCCAACTCCTCATGCACTGCACCTGACAGAACCTGAGCGCTGCGTTCTCCTCCCCAGCATGGCGGAACTCTTTGCCTTGGTTGTGACAGCTTGAAGGTGACCCAGCTTTCCCGGCACCCTAGAGGTGACCCCCTTCAGCACTGTGTTCTTGAACACTGGTCATGCCTGCCGAACCATTGCAATCAACTCCACCGGCCAGCTTGAAGTGTCCAGGCCACCGCGCTGCTCTCCTGGTAGTTCCTTGCCGGCCACTCTCCAAGCAGCCTCTTCCGCTGTCTTCCTTGTTGCGCTGCTTCCCCAGTCCTTAGCCGGGTTTCACCTTCACCTGAGTTCATGGAAGCGCTGCTCATTTCCTGATTGCTGAGGGGCACCACTTAGTTCTGGCCAAGAACAGAGAGCTAACTTCTAACCACCTCTAACAGTGTCTCTCAAGAGCCTCTGCACTTCCATGGCCAGTAGCAGGACGCTAGAGTGTCCAGTACAAGACAGAAGCCATGATATCGTACTCAGACACGAAAACCCAAAAGCAATTCCCAAGAACAATTCCAAAGAATTCCAAAAAAGAATGAGATCATCCTGGTTGCTAACAATGATATCCTAGATCTCTGTTTACAGAAGCATGCCTTGATAAACCTTGTGGGTTTAGTGGGCCACTAGCGATGACTGGCTGTTGGGCCATTGCCTCACAAACATCACACTGAAGCCGGGCCTGACCATGCTGGATTTTGGGATGCGGCATATCATGAAGATAGTTCTGTCCGCATAATTGGAACTTCGGTATGCTGGAGGAATTCATGTCAAGACGTCAGGGTAACAAATGAGGGTAAGCCTTGACAGCTGACTGCAGATTGGGTGTATGGCTTTTGAGCCGGTGGATTTACAGTATGAACAACATCGCCTCCGAAAAAGAGAGCCTTTTTTAAAATGCCTTACTGTAAATCTGCCAAACGTATCACCGATTTATATCCCTGATTGTCGGCTCTGGCATCAACAGCTCCTGCTTGTAAATGTATGTGAGAAAATGCGCCACCAGCAAATACAGCAAATTGCTGTTCCGGAAAAGTAAATGTGTGTTTGAAACACAAGAAAAGAGCAACTTAAGAAAAAAAAACAGATGAGAAAATACTACCTCTTCATCCTTCTTCTGTAGACAGATTGGTCACTCCGTAGGAAACTCCAGCAGCCCCTGACCTGGGGCACTTTCAGCTCGGGACAGAAACACATTTCACCCAGGAGACTCGGCTCATGTATCACCGGAGTGATCACAGCTATTCATTTAACGCTACAGCTTTTCCGCTGCTGCTGCTGCTGCTGCTGCTGTTGCCCTTGGCTCTCACCATAAGGAGTCTGGGCGGCTGCTTTCCAACAACCTCTGCTCCAAAATTCATGGATTTAACCGCTCTGTAGGGTCTTCAGAACCTCTGTATACTGAAATGGTTAAGATGCAGCTAAGACAATGCGGCCAATCAGCGAAGACATGTTTGGTGTTTGATTTTTTGGTTTTAGCACTGGAGCTAATGTAGCTAACAGGTTAACATACAGCTCTGGAGAATTTTAAGAGCCCACCTGAAAATGATCAGTGTCTCTAGTTGTACAGGTTCTGGGTTTGTGTTGGACCAAAATGAGCAGTTTTGTTTGATTCTATACTCTACTGGAAACACGTCTCCCAAATTCCAGATCAAATATTGTATTTAGATCTGTTTATTTAGAAAATCACTAATGACCCTCCAGAAGCCTGTTTTTAGAACCATGCTCGCTGTGCCACCCCAGCCACCGCTCGCCAGTCTCTCTGTAGGTCACTTGAGGTCATCTTACGGTGGTTAAGGGACATTGGAATGAGGTGGCGCTCATCACGGTCAGTAGAGAGTGGTTTTGGCCCTCTGCCAGTCTGTAGCTGTGTTGTCCTGTGTGTTTGCTGCTTGACCTTGTTCTTATGAACCAGACGCTCACTGTATCTGCCAGTAAAGCTAGAACCCAACCTTCTGTTCCTCACTAAGAACCTGCTGTACATGTGGAGAAGCTGATTGAAGAAGAACCTGGAGTGGGCTCTTATTTATTTCCATGCTGCCAGTTGCATAGTGCAAACCAGCGACGCAATGCTACAGTGTTTAACCAAAGAAGCAAACACTGGTCAGCAACAGTTGGAGTAATTTACTAAATTAGCTGCAGATCAGATTTATTTATTTTTAGGCCATCCTGTTGAAAAAGGCACCACAGTCTGATCTGATCTGGTTTATACTGGTCTAATGCTGGTCTGGGGCTGGTTTAGCTGGTATATTTGCAGCCATGCTGGTCTATGCTGGTTTCTCTAGCTGGGTAGTCGGTGGTTAACATACTCACTACAGCGATGTCATTGCAAGCAGGCCACTTTAAAATTACTTTTACCTATGTCACTGGTTTGTTCCTTAAAAATTGGTAGCATGTAAGCTAAGGTGAGAAACACAGGGGGTCCTGATGGGTCTGGGACCCCCAGTTAACCTCTTGGACCCCCAAAATGTCTCAGAATTATGGAGTGGAGGTGGTTCTTGAAAATAAACTTGAAATTATGATATTATGCTGTCTTTGTTTAGCCTGCCTGACCCACAATCAATAAGCCTCTACGTGTCTTGTCTAACTAGCAGCACTGGCTTGCCTCAGGGTGGCGCTGGAGCATATTGGTTTACCCAGTTGGTCCTTCATAGCCTAGCAAGTGCAGCTGTAACCGGGGCACCCCTGAAAAGCTTTACAAAATGCTGCAGCATATGTGTAAATCTGAAAACTTGCCTAATTTACCCAGGAGTTCGGTCCATTGGCTCAACTCTCAACACTTTCTCAAACTGAAGACAGAAGAGTAGACGATGCCCCAGCAAACATGACCCACTGGACCAGTGAGGGCCCAAAGTGGGCAATGACATTGGACCTTTGTGGGCATCCCACACTGGCCCATTGGGGAATTGTATATTGATGCATCATTGGCTCCATGGCACTGGCCCTCTTTGTACCAATGGGCAGCCTCTTCATAGCATGGGCTTACTGCAGGCAGCCCACATCAGGCTAATGGCCATTGCCTTTTTGGCATTGGTCCACTGTGGGCACCCCGTATTGTACCAATGGGCATTCTCTTTATAGCATGAGCTTACTGTGGGCATCCCACATTGGGCTAATGGGCATTGGCCCATTGTGCGGAGCCCATATCAGGCCCCTGGAAATTTGCTTACTGTGGCATTGGCCTCATGGCATTTGCCCATTGTGGGCAGCCCACACATATCCCACAGTGGCATATCATGGGATTTGAGTGGGCATGCCAATGTTCAGGCTGCCCACAGAAAACCCATGCTAGGCCTGATTGGAATTTGAATGGGCTATCTCCTGCCCACAGTGCCCATAGCTGGCCCACAAAGGGCCAATGTGAGCATGTTTGCTGGGGACTAAGATCTCAGTTAATGTGTGGAAGGTCTGCCCAACTATACGCAAGCATTTCCAGAAGAACAACTGTTAAACCAAACACTTTGTTGCCACTGAAGTTAGCATCAGCGCTGTTAGCAGCCAGCCGACGTTGGATTAGCGGCCCAACCAGGGACGCCCTGGATGCTAGAGGGCTAGAGAGGAAATTCCGCACACTGAGGCCCAATCCCATTTCACCCCTTGCCCCCAACACTTAGCCCTAAGTGTTCTCCCTTCCCCGTTTTGCGCGTTCACGTCTAGGGGTAGGGTTGTCCCGGTTGGTGTTGAGATGGAGGGGTAGGAAGAAGTGTTCGGGCTACATGGCCCTTCAAACAGAGATTTTTCAGAGGCACACTCCAAATGGGGTGTTTATGAGAAAATTCCCAGAATGCCCTGCGACTCATCGGCAAGATGGCTGCACAGGCGACCACAGAGACCCATAAATATGAGTGCTGTCTCTGTAATATCACCATGGTAACAGCGTTTTATGGTCATTTACTTCATAACACGTGTAAACATCACTAGTAATACGCTGATGTCTCGGCGCTACCTAGCGGAATCTCCCGTTCCACCTTAAATGGTGCAGCAGTTACGTTCTGGTTCCTGAGGTTGCTGTACCATTTAAGGTGGAACGGGGAAGTTCGATCATGAAGCTGGAGATTAAAAAGCTCAGTTCAGCTTCATATCACTGAAGAATTCTTGGTGGTGATAATAAATAATGGCCCCCCTCTTTGAGGTCATATGATGCCCTAAATGTGTTTAAGCAGTGAGGAGCTGAACTCCACCCTCCTCTGCTGTCACTGCAGACCGGCAGGGTCGCCTACAGAGCACCGCTAGCAGCCTGTTAATGAAGTCCTGTAGGTTCTGTTTGTGCTCTTGTTTATTGGGGGACTCGTTAGACTGATTGATGTGTTAAACTGTCCAGGCCTCTTTTCGTCTGTTTACATGAAAGCCGCTGGCGACACCTGATGACGTATCCGGTCCTTGAAGGGTCGTCATGGGGGGAGATTTCAACCACTACCCGTTCTAACTCAGTTTCAAGGGGGAGGGGTCAAAATAAGAAATGGGATTGGACCTGAGTGTATGCCAACGTAACTTGTTAGCTACATTAGCTCCAGTGCTAAATCCAAAGAAGCAAACTACAAACACGGAGCATGTTTTGGCTGATTGACTACAACCTTCATTTGCTTGGTCCAGGTTAGCTCCCCCAGACGGCCTGCAGCCACACAGCTACGAAACAAGGACCACAGTATAAACTGTTCTCCGTGGGCTGCCTTTTTCTACCAATCCACACATTTTCATATTTCTCTTTCAAATCTGGCATTTCCCTCCCCTGGGGAATTACACGGAAAGGACAGGATTTGAATGCTCTTAATGAAACTCATAAAAGAGCGGCCCAGTCTCGCCTCCTCTCCCCCCTGCGCGCTGACACCCAGGGCTTCTCCCTCATTATTCTCCTTCCCTGCGTCTTGTTCGGTCTCTGCGCCCCGGTGATACTCTTTCCTCTCCGGCCCCTTTTGTCCCTACACATGCCGAATAAAACTTTTCCTTCTCTGGGACCGGAAAGGAAGAAAACGAGAGGGAGAAAATAAAGAGTCCTTTTGTGGGACTCTTCTTGCTTGCTCGTACGTTAAGGAAATGCAGTCGTGGTGGAGTTTGAATGGGGAATGGAGGAGGGGGTTGGCGGGGGGAGATAAAGCGTGTAGGAGGAGATAAAATTCATTAAACTTGCCCGGCTCTGGTGTGCGGATAATGCAGGCTTTTTTTTCCCCTTTATTTCGGAAAAGGGGTAAAGTGGGAGGTTGGGATGATGCGGCCTGACAGACGAGGCGCAAAAACAAACCTAAGAAAAGAAAGATTCTTCAGAACAAACACGTAGCGCATTATTAGCCGTATTATTCCCGCTGTTGCTTATTCCGGCGTTCCACAATCGAGAGCTTTTGACGAGACATGCTGAAGAATAGCAGATATTGCTTTTGGATATTTTTTATGGCATCTAATAGCCATTCCAAACTGGCTACGCTCCGAGCCGCGCCGTTTATGCTGATTAGCATTCACAATAGTGATTCTGGTTGGCTTTCTAACGGGACAAAAAGGTGGGCTGAGCTGCTTTGTGCTAGATTTGAGTTAGCCGTGCAGCTGTATTGTCGGAAAAGGAAACAATAAAACACGTAAATAAAGGAAAACCAACGCGGAATCTCCCGAAGACTAGAGGAACGCGCTAAGCGCTGGAATATCAATGCGCTGGTGTGGTTGTGTTTGGAGTCTAATGAATGACTAATGGCTGACAGAAATGAGTCCATCTGTCTTTACGTGCGCACGTGTGTTGATTAGCCTGAAGGAGCCGCCGTTTAATCCGCGAGAGCGCAATGCTAATTCAGCACATTTTTACCCAGGCTAACGAGTGAATCGTCGCTAATGACAGTTAATGGTGACATAGGAATGTTGACATACAGCGTTTTAGCCAAGCACTCTTGTACAAAGTGCGCATAATAGTATGGCAAATTACCATAACATCTGGGTCCGTAATGGCTTCCTAAGTGCTGTCGCTGGTGCGTCAGGTTATTTGCTTTGTTAAAGCTTTTCATTTCCCCCCGGGGCCAGCCTCCGCCTTTTACAGTCGGCTGGTGCGGCTTTCCGGACAGATTAGTTAGCGCCTCAGCCGTGCTGGAAAACCATTTAATTGCTGAGAATCGCTTCATTTGGAGAGGACTCTGGCTAATTTAACGGGTCATGGAGTCCACTTTACGAACGATAAAATTATGTTGGGAGGGGAGTGAGAAGGAAGAATCATCATCGTCTTCGATCTAGAACGCCTCCCGTTCCGCCGAGGTGTGGGAGGAAAAGGGCAGGCGTATTGCTGACAGTTTAATGAACGCTAGCGTTTGAGCTGTTGTGATTTTAAAGCCATTACCTCGCAACATTCCGCTACAGCAACCCTCAATTAGTTTTGCCATTCCCAAGAAGAAAACTCTCAGAAACTTCCCAAAAGTCGGAGCCCTGCTGTGTCTCTCGGAGCATGCTGGCATTAGCGCACAGGCAGAAGAGGGCGGAATAGATCCACGTCTTTGAGTTTTCCCAGTGGATCTTTGGTGTTTATTCATTTGGGAGGCGAAGGCTCACGGTGGCATACAGAGCTAATAAAATGTTGCACCACGTCGGACGGAATTACAGAGCGGAAACACAAACGATTCCCTTTCCAGTGAGTCAAATCTGAGTGAAAGCCATAATAATTTAGCCAGCTAGCGCCCTTCTGCTGTCTGTGGGTGCCTTCACTAATCCTATTCATCAGCGTGTGCCTTGCGGCGTGCCTGTTTTCCGGCACTGGCGTGCTCCTGTAAGGAATGGTCCTTAAGGTCTCAGAGTGAGGTTGGTCAGGCTATGAGGCTGCCTGGCCGCTTGGATGATGCCAGAATGCAGCTGTGGAGCTGCCGCAACCGCTGGTCTTATGCTGCAGGCATGAGCACGCTATACTGGAGCTACGATGCCTTTTGGGCTGTTTGCCTAAGCAACGCTACATTGCAGCTATGGTGCATCCTGGACCGACTGCTTAAGTGACGGTGTTCCACATCTAAGAGGCTGCCTGGACCAGCCGCTTGGATGATGCCAGAATGCAGCTGTGGAGCTGCCGCAACCGCTGGTCTTATGCTGCATGCATGAGCGCGCTATGCTGGAGCTACGACGCCTTTTGGGCTGGCTGCCTAAGCAACGCTACATTGCAGCTATGGTGCATCCTGGACCGACTGCTTAAGTGACGGTGTACCTTGGCTAATAGGCTGCCTGGACCTGCCGCTTGGATGATGCCAGACCGCAGTTGTGGAGCTGCCTCAACCGCTAGTGTTAGGCTGCATGCATGAGCGTGCTATACTGGAGCCATGCCGCCTTTTGGGCTGGCTGCCTAAGGGATGCTACATTTCAGCTATGAGGCAAGCCTGGGTTGACTGCTTGAGTGACCGTGTATTGCAGCTATGCGGTTGCCTGGATCAGGCACCTGTTTGAAACTGCATCGCAGCTACATGGCTGCCTGGGACGGCTGCATGGATGACACTGCACTCAGCTGGTGGTGTTCGGTTGCTTGCATGAGCAGCGCTATGCTGGAGCCATGATGCCTTTTAGGCTGACTGCCCCAAGCGATCCAACATTGCAGCGATGAGGCTGTCTGAAGTTGTGGTGTTCGGCTGCATTTACGACCAGCGCTATGCTGGAGCCACGAGGCCTTTCGGACTGGCTGCCTTAGCGATCCTATATCCAAGTGAGGTTGGTCAGGACCATGGGGGAGAAGGTGCTTGCTCGTTTCGTGGGAGAGTTTCAATACTAGGGAGCTAGCGCTCTAATACACTTCTCAGAAAGGAGACGCTCCTGCAAGAATAGTCCATGACAGAGCGATTCCACAGGTGTTCCGTGTAACCACTCACTGCAGGGAGGTTCTTCAAGGATTCCTCAACAGGACAAGTGTTCACAAGAGCAATTGGTGGACAACATAGGCAGCACTGCACTGCTAGGATTTTGTAGGCCTGCTTTTATGGGGTTCATGAACATGCACACATTTCGCTGCAGTGTTATAAAGGTATAAACCCACTACACATCCAAAACCAAGATCTGACCTAGAACCTGCGGTTCCAATTCACTTCCTGTCTGCTAATAAGCTATAAGAGCTCATAGAGGGGTGCGGGTCAGTATGTTTGGGGATCTGCTCTGAGTGAGTACGTGCAGTTTGGTGTCTGTAGGTTAAGGGAGACAATGGGGTTTGAATGGGGGGAGGTAAATGAATGGGATTCTATGGGAGGAGCGAGTGATAAGAGAGACAAAAAGACAAACAGACGAGTGCGGGTCAGACCAAACATTGAAATTGTACCCAGGGGTCTGTCCTGAGATAGTGAATGTGAAATGGCGTCTGACGCTCAAACATAAGTGCAGTAGATGGGCATGTACTTTTCCACCCCATTCATTCTTAATGGGGAAAAAATCTGATTTTTTTCAGAATTGAGAGTTTTTCCGAAAACCATACGTCGAATCAAAAAGTCGTATACAGGCACACCATTCCCGATCAGGCCCAATATTTAGGAGTTGGAATGATGTCGATATCTTGAATACTGTGGGACTAGTCTAGTCGTTTGACCTGACCCTTAACCCCCCCAGGCATACGCTAAATGATGCCAGGGGTACATAAAAAAAGTCCTGATGTTTGAAGTTTACACTTCATTAAGTATCCAGCTGCACAATTACACAGATACTTCCCTGACACAGACCTCCACTCACCAACTCCTCGGCAGGAGAACCTCCCTGACCCCGAGCGGCTATCTAAATACTGAGTTTAATCTAAAGCTAATGCCACGTTGCTGATAGCAGCTCTGGCGTGTATGCAGCAGTGTTGAGTGAGTGGGATATTTATTGCATGCAGCGCATGACAAACGTGCACTGTTTATTTATTGTTGTTTGTAAAAGTCTGGAGTGTTGGAGACGAATGTGCTTGTTCTGCGTGAAGCACGTTCTGGAGAATCTGATTTACGGTTTGTTTGTTGCTACCTTAATTTCTCAGTTTATTGTCTGCTGGTGTTGGTGTGAATGAAGTGAGTATGCTGATCTGAGAGTTGTTAGATGTGTTTGGCGAGTTTTGAATTGTTCGAATTTAGAACCACTTATTTAACCAGTGTGTTGGAACACGGAGGAATTTGACCTATCCATGCAGTGACGCCATGCTGCCCTTTAGGCTGGCTGCTTAAGTGACGGTGTACCACAGCTATGAGGCTGCCTAGACCGGCCACTTGGATGATGCCAGAACGCAGCTGCCTCAACTTCTGGTGTTAGGCTGCATGCATGAGCATGCTATGCTGGAGCCATGCCACCTTTTGGGCTGGCTGCCTAAAGGGGGCTACTTTGCAGCTACGAGGCAAGCCTGGGTTGGCTGCTTGAGTGACCGTGTATGCAGCTATGCAGCTGCCTGGATCCGGGCACCTGTTTGAAACTGTGTTTAGATGTGTTTGGTGAGTTTAGAATTGTTAGAATTCAGAACCACTTATTTAACCAGTGTGTTGGAACATGGAGGACTTTGACCTATCCATGCAGTGAAGCTCCCACACACTAGTGAGCACACACATTCGGGATCAGTGATCACACTTGCCTGGAGCAGTGGGCAGCCCTATCCATGGTGTCCGGGGAGCAGGTGGGCGTCTTGCTCAAGGACACTTCAGTCACGTCTTGTAGCGGCCAAGAGTTGTTCCACCTGTGGCTCTGTGGTTTCCTTGGCCGGCTGTTGGAGTGACGCTATGTCGTAACTATGGTGCTGCCTGGATCTGCAGCTTGGATGATGCCAGAACGCAGCTGCCTGAACCACTGGTGGAGTGTGCTATGCTGGAGCCATGTCGCATTTTGGGCTGGCCGCCTAAGGGACGCTACATTGCAGCTATGAGACAAGCCTGGGTCGGCTACTTGAGTGACCATGTATATCGGTTATGCAGCTGCCTAGATTGGGCACCTGTTCAAAACTGTATCGCAGCTACGTCGCTGCCTGGGCTGGCTGCTTGGACGACGCTGCACTGCAGCTGTGAAGCAGCCTCAGCTGGTGGTATTCGGTTGCATGCATGAGCAGCACTATACTGGAGCTATGATGCCTTTTGGGCTGACTGCCTAAGCGATCCTACCTTGCAGCTATGAGGCTGCCTGGACTGGTGGTGTTCAGCTGCATGCATGAGCTGTGCTATGCTGAGGCGACGATGCCTTTTGGGCTGACTGCCTAAGCGATCCTACATTGCAGCTATGAGG
>JAVGWN010003235.1:0-10450 GCA_034552555.1 Semaprochilodus insignis | reverse complement strand
TTTCTATTCTGCGCCCTGCCGTGCACCGCGCACACAAAACACACACGGATGCCCTTCCCTGCTCGCTTTTGTTCCCGCGGCTCCTTCGTTTGTCAAGCTGTTGTCACGGGTGCCGCTGCCTTTCTCCGGACGCTGATCGTGACTGGGCTCGCTACGCACACCCGCACGCGCGCCCTCAAGCAGGTACACACGTAAACAGAACGAAGCACGGCATTGTGACGCCACACGTATGTTGTGGCGCGCGCGCGAAACGGGCCGGCTTTGGAAGCGTGCACAGGCTCGCTCAGAGTGAACGCTAATATCCTGTTTCACATGCGCACTGAAGGCATCGTCGGTTTTAATAAGACTGCATATCTGTGCATAAACAGAGACAACAACACAACAATAACAACAACAACACAACAGAACATATGCTAAAATAACTTTAAAAGGGTCTCAGGCAAAATTAAAATCCCCCCTTAGCAGCCAAGTAATACTTGCTAAAGTTTGTTGCGTTTAGTTTTTGCTCTGGAGCTAACATACAATTTTGGAGCTTAATACCTTATAATAAAAGTTTGGGTCACCTGACAATACATTCTCCAAACAAACAGGGATCAGCATATCAGCAGAAAGTTCTGGTGTCCAGCCCTATCTTAAGAAAATGTACAGACATTCAGTGACTTAGTGTCAGCATTACTGCATTTACTGCATTTTTTTTTTTTACCAGTCTAGAGGAAATGTCGCAAGTTTAGCATCAAATTTCATCCTTTTATCCACCAAAAGCGCCCCCAGCGGTAGAAAGCAACTCCAGTCTAACTCCTGTTTTGCTTCTACTTGTATCACTTCTTTTGTTTGCTGCTGAAAGTGGCTTCTTGATGGGAGTGGACAGCAGTGGTTTCTTTAGCCATTGTTACATTGTTACATTGGCTGCATGTCCTTAAATGATTTAACTGGCAGCATGACCTTCAACATGATGGATAAGAGGTTAGAATACACTGTCCAGGCAGTGCTACTTCTTTATCCACTTATGTTAGACTGATGGCAGATTCACCACTAGAGTGACTCGCTATTGCCTCTTGAGGTTAGGTCTGGGTATTGATAATTACCTGACAATATATATATGCTATACCTACCACAATACTGGGTACAATTCAATATTGTAAGCAAGGCAAGACACAACACAATATGCATAGGTTTGCTAATGCTAATATTAGCAGGGCACCCTTATGCTACTTGTTGGAGTGGAAGAGTCTAATGGCTGAAAATAGATTACGACACTGCTATTTAGTGGTTGGGAGCTTTAAACACAACACAAAATCAAACACTGTCTGCCACCAATTGCTGCATTAAACTGTCAGCTAAAATCCATACCATTTTTGAGAATCCATACCGTATCACAAAATAGAATATTACAATACTTGATTGTGATACGAATAATTGAGATATGAAATGGTATTATCAGACAGGATCGGCTGGGGCTAGTTGGCAAGCATGCTAACTTCAGCAGATATCTCTGCAACACAATACATAGACATCCTTGGCAAACCATCAAAATGGTTATTTCTTCACATTCCTTTTTCTATTACTCAGTACAGTGTGAACTAATATTGGAATGTTTTAAATTAAACATCTCACAAACTGCACCTTTAAGGATATTTCTTCAGCACCTTTAGCTAAAAGTAAGTAAACAACACTGACTCCACGTGCCCCGTCTATACTACAGCCTTTCCCTTTTACTTTATTTTTCTACTTTAAAAAGTTACTTTAAAAAGTATAGGAAGTTTAAAAATGTGCCTGTTTCTTCTGGAATATAACAGTATAACCTTTAGAACTCTTGTTCCCGATTGGAACGTAAGGACTATGTTGTACCTTTGGGGGTACCTTTACATTGTTTGTATTTTGAGGGACTAAAATGTAAGGGTACAGTACTCATTTTTTTCTGACATTGTAGGGTCTACATGTTGGGAAGAATATCTGATAATCTGATTTTTTAAAATTTAAACCAAGAAATAAATGAAAAGTTTTAGAATTCAGAAAACATCAAGTACAATGACAAGAAAAGCAGCAGACATTTTCAGAATTGGGCACTTTTGTAAGTCAGTATTCAAATTTAAATAGACTTGTGACATTGACCATGTTAAAAGCTTTGTTCAAAATGTCTGATTTGTTTGAGTCTTACGTCTTCTATTGAAGCTTGTTTTCATATGACTCCCGAGTGGATTTGATGATTTGGGACTATCGTTGTTTAAGTTAAAGCAAAAAGGGGACATACCAAAAACTAAGAAATTCTGATATTTAAGTAAATATTTCAAATACTCTAGTTTTACTCAAAGTGGTATGATAATAATATACTATAATATAATAGTAACAAAAAACTTATTAAATTAGAAAAGAATGCAAAACTCAGACTCTATGTTTTAGGTGATCCTGCCACTAGGCACAGGTGTGAAAGGAATCTAATGCATACTGGAGATGGACATAAGGGACACATACAGTGACATAAGATTTGCAGTGTGAACACTAAAATGTCCAGATGTGTCCTTGACAGAGGACCATCTTATTTAGGTGTGTTGTCACAATACAGACAAAGCAGCTGCATAGTATCTTTCCACTTCTTCTCTTCTGTTTGTATTAGCAATCCACATATTTTTGTATTTTCTTATTTACATTTTCAATTCCACCTCATCAGGTAAGGTAAGGTAACTGCTGCTCTACTGAAAGTGGAAGAGAAAATCAGAATAAAAAGCTGGCGAATAGAAACATCCATTCTTGTGAAATTAGCCTAGCTACTAATTTGCACCTCTACTCGGTTGTAGAGAGTCCCTCTCACACGCCTTTCAGGCAGGAAGTAAGAGCTACATTTTGAATAGAAGCTCAAGATCTGACTATAAATAAACTTCTAATTAGTGATACACTGAATGTTCGGCAACCAAAATTATTCAGCAGAAAATGGTGAAAAAAACAAAACACTTTTGGTGTTCAGCCGAATACGTGAAAAGGCAGCGTTTTTTATGACGCTGTTAACTTTTTCTAGTTCCCAGACGTAGATGGGAACCAGAGCAAAATGAATTAAAGACTGTGAAAAACTGTGTTCGGTGTTCAGCCTTCGGCCAAAAGTTTCATTTCGTTCAGTCTCGGCTTCGACCAAAATTTTGGTGCATCCCTACTTCTAATGTTCAGTCAATTTAACTTTGAGATGTACATGTTTTGATTACATTTACAATTATGGACCATAATAACACAGGTGCACAACATGTACTTTAGACAATGAACTTTTATTGATCATTTATCATTGCTCATTTATTTATTTAATGTTTTCTAGGAAAATGACCTAAGCCAGTTATCTCTTCAATAAGCAACACGTTTTGGGAATTACCAAACAGTAAATGAGTCAATAAATGGAAAAGTAAGCATTTTATTTGTAATTCTGTCAATAGAAAGCACTGAAGATGTCTTAGCGTATTTCATGTGTTTGTTTAGTACACACTGTGGGTTGTCACCCAATCTTGCTGGACTGAAATATGAATCACCCTTAAAAATAGTGACCTATACATTCCTACATTCTTATATATGACATGCATATATTCTTCATTTTAATCTGAATAGCTACTTGGGTACAAAAACAATAGAAAGATATGAATAAATCAGTCCAGAGTGGATGATGATATTTTAAAGAATGAAATATCTGCTTGAAAGAATGAACAGTGTCTGAAAGTAGCTCGCTGACAGGGTTAACTGGGCACAAACAAGGTTAAAAACAAGCAGAAAAGAAAAAAAAACACTGAATAACAGCCCAAACAATGACCACATCCATGACTTAATAGAAAAGGTGCATCAAAAGCTTCCCAAAACTGGTATTTATGATAGAACGACCATGCTGGAAGCCATGTGTAACCAAACCCAGGGTTAAAAAAACACACCTGGCGTAATGATCACAAAACCTTAGACCATTGGAAGAAAGTGACATGCTCTAATGAGTCATCTCTTACTTTTCTTTTCTACATCTGGATGTGTTTCCCTTTGGAGAAAACCCACATGGTCCTCTCTCAAATGTTTAACAAGATGGTCTGTTTGATCTTTTTCAATGAACCGGCTTGTTTTCCACCACAATTCTTCAGTATCTGTGCACCAAAACAAAAAAAAAAAAAAACTAAAAAAACTAAAAATAAAAGTCTACTCCATATTACTCACATTACCATACTGTGTTTTTTCTATAGTTCAGTTGACTTCAGTTGACTGAAAAAAGTTGACTTCTTGTTCTTTTATTTCTTCCTTCCTTCTTCACTTGTTATGCTTCTGCTCCTTCTACAGTCTTTGAACTACAGCCACCACACTTTTCAGAAATCACTAGTCATATGCTGGCTTAAGCTGTTACAGCTCTCATGCACCCCTCTTTTTCAATCCTCAATGCACCAATTTTTCTGCTCCAAGGAAGTTTCTTTCCCCACAAAAACTGCTATTATTTCGACATCCTTCAAACTAAAACCACAATGTTGCTGGTGAGGATCTTAGAACCGGTATAATCCACTGCTTTTCACCTTTTCTCTTTATTCTCTAACTTTATGTTTGGTAGACTCTAAATTTGAAAGCTAGATAATTTTCTTAATGTCACTTGTTTTTCTTTCTTAGCATCCATTTACTTAGTACTGGTGCGCTTTGTCAAGTCTTCTTTAAATTGTTCACAAAACCTCCACTTTTAGTACAACACATTATTGCTTTGAAGAAACATTTTTGTGAATGACAAGTTTGAGTTCAGGAATGTTTTTCAAGTTTAGGAACCTACACCAAGAACCATTCTGGAGTCTTTATTTTAAGAGTGTAAATGGTATTGTATCATTGTCAAACATCTATACCTTAAACACAGAGGGTCATTAAATCCATTTTTGGTTGCCATTTTATGTCCAGTTTTCTAATGTTCAAAACTGTCAATGAAGTTTAAAAGCCACTACCAAATGACACTACCAGCTTACTCTCTACTGCAGTCTGTAGCTGTGGCCTGGATTAAAAGTTCTATTGCTGTAGCCTGTTTTTGTAGCAATAGCTACAAAGCTAGTTTAGCTAGTTTAATAGGTCTAGCAGATATACTTTATTGAGCTTATAAAAAAACTTTTACATCTAAATCTGTACTTCTGCATGACACCTGCGTATGTCTAACTAGGTTTTTTATAGATGTCCAGTTTAGAAATGGAGATACCAGTTTTGCGCTTTGGCATCAGGTGTCCAGTTGATACTGTCAACTGAGCATTAAAATGTCTGGTAAAGTTTTACTCTAAAGGCTGCAATGGTGTGTGTTGGAGAGATCAGACATCTGCATTAGACTTTTTTGAGCATCAAAGGAAAAGTATGTGTAAGTATGATGGGTCAAGTGCATCCTGCCCCCCTCCAGCCCACAAAATATGTAATGAAACCTACGCTACTGTTTGACACAGTTATTACAAATCTGCCTTTTAGCACCTGCAACTATAAAAGGTAGTTCTGTAAATACTAAGTAGCTGTTTCTGTAAACTATGGGTTAGAAAATGTGATATGTTCTTTATTGACAGAAACAGAGAGAGAGAGAAATAGCGCATTGGAGGGAGTGGGCTGCAGTGGCTGACAGTCATGTGTGGAGCAGAAGGCAGCAGCAAGCCATGGCACAGGCGACTGCAGTGCTGGTTGGGTGTGTGGAGGCAGCGGGCAGGTGCAGCAAGAGGTCACCTCCCGGGTCGTTCTCTAGCTGCACGATGCTCATAAGCCTGGCAGCCTCCGCGCAGTTGCTGTACTGCAGTGGGTAAGTGCAGAGCCTTGCTGATGAATAGTTGATGAGGAGCTTCTGGGCAAAATGCAGAAAGGTAAATCTTTTCACTCAGCCACCATCATACTCCCACTCATCCTGATCATCTCGCTTTCTCTTTCCTTCACATAAAATAATCCTCCTGTACTACAGCATAGGACCTTTTTCTGTCTTTGACCACAAAACATCCCTGCAGTCTTCAAAATAAATTGGCTTGGATGTGCGGTTCTATAAGAAATCTCTGACATGTACAGAACATTGTGTGTTTGGGGTTCCTGTAAACTTTAAAATGATTATTTATACTTAAAGAATTTAGGAACAATTGTGCTTGCACACTGCAGAATTTGACTTTCGGACATGCGAATGATTCATGCTCACCACACGCGTGATGTATGCAAGGACAGGCCTTATCGCTATACCTGACTGACCCAATAGCCACGATTGCGGACATTCAGCAAGCACTGATGCCCTCCATGAGTCATCCTGTTAGTGCCAGCACCACTGGAGACGGCTGCACGACGCAGGACTACATGCATGCAGACCATTGCGACGATTGCCCTTAACACCACGTCAACATCGCCAAAGACTGCAATGATGTCGTGCCAGACTGTCATGGAGTGACTCATATGGCAGAGGGTCATCTTCAGTGATGAGTGCTGCTTTTTATCTCGGTGGTGACGACCAAAGAATCTGTGCGTGGAGGCACTGTGGTCAGCGGCAAGATGAACAGTTTGTTGCCACACATCACATGTCCAGAAGGCCTGGTGTTACTCCACTTCCACCCCTACCACAACATCTGCAGGAACCGTGTGAGAGGATTCATGCTGCATGGAACAGATTATAACATAACACCATTAGGAACCATCTACAACTCCATGCTAAGGCATCTGTCATGTTGCATTAGCAAACATGGCAGCCCGATGCCATACTAAGAGACACTACTTCTGTATGTATAGCTCAATAAATATTGCCCATATCAGTCTAAATTCATCATCATTTATTGTTCCTGGTAACCTTTATCTTCCTTTCCAATAGCACTGCAATCCCACACTTCCTTTGGGGTGCATCTATTTTTTTGATGATGAGTGTATATCCAGAGTGCATGGAGATAACACAGTGTAGATTGTATGTACAGTGAGACCACATATGTTAAAAATGGTAAGAACACAGAGTAAAAAAATAAAGTGAGTTTATATACACTATGTACAGTCACTGTTTAATATTGTAGTTGAACCGTAACAAAACAGCCATACTCTTCAGCAGTGCTTGCATGTGTATGCGTACTCTTCCCTCTTCACTTAGCAAGCTACCCTACCTAAAATCAAGTGAAAGGTGAAAACACCCAGCGGTTTTGTCTTGTGTAAGCTAGCATTCTTAGCCTGTAGCATGAACAAAGCTGGGCAAAATACAATCTTAATCTCCAATGTCTTCTTACTTCTGCTGTATTGTACCATATAGGTCATTGATCAGATAATGACTTCTACACACAAACAATGCAGTAAATGTTTAAATAAAAGCTATTCAAGTCATAGCTGTTAATATTCAGCAAACTATTTGAGTGTAGAAGCCATAATTTCACAACCTGTGTAGCAAACTATATTTGGAGTTAGGATTTGCCATTCAACCACAGATATGCTATTATTCTAAACAAAAATGATAGTAAAGTTAAGCAGATCCCGCTTGTGCTATAGACTAAATGTGAATGAGACTGCTTATTACACTGATCAGGCGTAACAATCTGACCACTTCAATGTATCTACACTCTTTATTTATTTTATCAGCTCCACACCTTGTAGTTCTACAATTACAGACTGTAGTCCATCTATTTCTCTGCATACTTTGTTATCCCCCCCAGCGTTTTTTTAATGGTCAGGACCCCCACAGGACCACCTCGGAGTAGATATTATGTGGGTGTTGGATGTTAGTGTGTGTTGTGCTGGCGTGAGTGGATCAGAGACACTAGTGCAGCTGAAGTTTTTAAACACCTCAGTGTCACTGCTGGACTGAGAATAGTCCACCAACCAAAACTATCCAGCCAACAGCATCCTGTGGGCAGCGTCCTGTGACAACTGATGAAGGAATAGAGGATGACCAACACTGCACTGTGCAGTTGAGCTTTCATCTCTGACTGTAAATCTACAAGGTGGACCAATAAGGTAGGAGTGTCTAATAGAGTGGACAGTGAGTGAACACAGTCAGTGTTTAATGATCCACTCCCACCAGCACAACACACCACCACCACGTCAGTGTCACTGCAGTGCTGGGAATGATCCACCCACATAATACCTGTTCTGTGGTGGTCCTGTGGCGGTCCTGACAATTGATGAAGGGTAATAAAGCATACAGAGAAACTGATGGACTACAGTATGTATTTGTAGAACTACAAAGTGCTCCTTTATAGTATGTGGAGCTGATAAAATGGACAGTGAGTGAAGATACAAGGAGGTGGTTTTAATGTTATGGCTGATGGGTGTAGAGTGGTTTCAGCATTAAACATCCCTAGCTAATCTGCTTATATGTTGTTGCTAACAGACGCATGCATGTAATTTACAAATTGGGCAGCGTTGTACAATGTAAAGCAGTGTATGCGTGACAGTGATGCACATATAGGGTCTGTTGCATTCACATATAGTGCAACAGCCTGGATGACAAGAACCATATCTTAGACACCAGGCACAAGACATGAACTCATTACAGACATAATTAACCCTTGATGGAAAACATGAAAGCCAGAAATCAGTCTGTATTCCCAGCAAAGGCACAGTATGTAGATGATAGGCTGGAGACTGTGCTCACATTTGAGAAACCACTGTTGAATATGTCCCAACAGCAAAGAAACCATAAACAAGTACTATTCCAAGAAGTAATCAGTCCAATATGAGCTGAATATTCTCAGTAAGACCATGGAACGAGCTATTACACTGTTACAGGCAATAAGTGAACAATGCATTGCGAAACAATAAGAAAACTAACAGAACACAACATAGAGAAGACAGAATAGTTGTAAGTCACAAAGAAGAATCTACCTGCAACTGAATATTGCAGAAGAACACTGCTGCAACAATATTCAAGAGGGATAGTTTGCACTGGGGTGATTAGCATAGTAATTTTATATGGGTGAATTAGAATTCTTCAACCATTTGGTCTCCCTTGGAATTTGCTCAGTCAGCTAGAGGGGAACTGAAAACACAGATATTGAGAGCAAACAGAAAAGACTAACATGAAATTCTGCTCCTGGACGTGACCCCTTCATCTTCCCCCAGCCAAACAATCGCATGGCCTGGCAGTTTATTTTTACTGTAGGAGTTTGGTAGGAAATAAGGTCATAAGCTGAATTAAAACTAATATTTGCCAGATTTTCTGCTATTATATCTACTATCACAATGTAATGTGAGATTCATATAGGTTTTCCTTGGTTACGGCACTTAAATGAAGAGTGTGCAACATTCAGGCTGTGGCCTAGCAGTGGGAATAGGGAGTGGGAATAGGAGAAGTTTGTCCTATCCAGAGGGCCAAGAAAGGATACTTATGACATTTGTGTGGTTTTATGTACCAAAAAGTTTTTAATGATCTCTTTGGCCCTTATTAAACAGGCTGTTGTTGTGAGTATGCCTTTAGAACTGTTATATACAAATGATCTCTGTTTTTATAGGCTGTCTTGGACTGTGTCTCATTCACACATAACTTCAGTATGAATGGGTGGGGTTGAACTGCTGTAGGTTGAATATAGGTTGGATATAGATAAATGTTTTGGATTTTTGTGACACCACTAAACAATTAATTCAGAATGGGCCATTCTTTTGTTTCTGTATATGGACCAGGGAGTGAATGGCATGTTTTGACACATGCTTGACACTGAGAAAGGTCATAACCTGAGGGCTCAAATTCGAAGTTCAGTATTCTATGTTCCAAATTTAGTCAAAATTCTTTTAAGAAAAAATGAAATACCGTTTACTTATACTTTTACCATTAAAACCAGTTAAAAATGATAACTTGTTTGTAAAATTAATTTGTTGCCATATGTCAACTATGTCTGATTATGAATAGCATGAATGTGCATTCAACCTATTGTTTACAACTTTTGTAATTATGTTTAAAAGTGAAGAAAAAAATGTTGTTACATTTTGTAATTTTAGACATTTCAGAACTGTAAAATATCAGAATTATAAAATACACCACTGGAAATCATAGTTTTAACAGTCATATCCCACCCAACTGTGATATCCCACCCAAATTATATGTTGATCCACTTTTGTGTACATTTCTAGTCAACAAACCCATGCAGTTGTAATAACAATATGTAATATACTGCAGATGCTTTACAGGTAGCAAATACGATGTGATATATAGTCCGGATAGTACAGCAATTGGAATCGCGTAACATATTGTACTGAAATTTTATTATAATGTTATTATTTCAGTACATTACAAATAACAGTTAAAATGATATTCATGTGTGTGTAAATATTGGGTTATGCATTTCAAGTATAATTTTAATTTGTCTGATGGACTGGCAACCTGTCCAAGGTGTTTCCTTCCTCCAACATCTCCCATGACCCAGGAGGACAGACCATGAGTGGGTCAATAAGTAATTTGGATTTGTTTAGTTTTTGATAAAATATTTTTTTGTCATAATTATACTTCATGGAACTTTCCACAAGTTACCAACTACAACTTATTAATATATATATATATATA
>JAVGWN010003234.1:0-10451 GCA_034552555.1 Semaprochilodus insignis | reverse complement strand
CCAGCCCAACCGAGGTTCAGTATCCCTTACATTTTAAGACAGGTTTACAAGAAATCTAAAATAACCACCTGTGAACCACTTACAAACTACAATTAGATGATCAGAATCTGATAGGCCTACCTTTGTTGACACTGAAATGCTGTGGACATTCCTACATATGTAATTCTTATAATACAGCCTAAATGAAAACAAAAGGGAACTGAAGCACATTTATTTATTTTACATATTTTCAGCATATATACACGTTGCTTGTTTTAAAGTGAAACACATTTTATTTTCATTACACATTTTTAGTATCTCATGTTCACTCATGTGGTTCTCTGGCATTCACTGACTTATTATACAGAGTTGTTGCAGACTTTGCATCCTTTAACACTTTTTTGGAAGGAGTGTATTCGTGGGCTGGGCCAGAGTGGTTTTACATTTTACATGAGAGTAAAGCACAAACAGTGCTGTTGTCTAATGACATCCTATTTTCTGTAACAATCTTTCTCACCATACTAAACACTCTTTCAGAACTGGCACTGCTGTGGGGAATGCATAGTAAAGCCTTCATTAGTCATCCTTTCCTATCAGGCCCCAGAATCTGTCAATTTTGTCTTCTTGCCATTTTAACCTCCGCATTTATGACCTGGTCTGCCTCTGTGTTATTGCTAGTCACAAATGCGGACATCACCTGGGCATGTTTCTGTGCTTCTAGCCGGCGCTTGTGCTTGGCGGATTTTTCATGCTGACTGACATCGCTCCTTCCCCCATGAGAGACACTAAAATCACAGTTACAAACCTTACAGAATGCATAACTCTCCCCCATCCTGCTCCTCTTTAGAAAGGTAAATTCGATGTCCCATTTCTCTAGATATTTACATGCAGTCTTTACTTTTTTGGCAGGAATGCCCTCTCTCTCCTTGCATCCATCCATCTCTCCCTGTTCCAGGTTTGTTCCCGCTGTCCGCACTAACTTCGCGAGAACTGCCACTTGCAGCAGCCTGGGTGGCAGTTCTCGCGAGGTTAGTGACACTTCAGTTTGGAGAAGCACAGGAATGTTTTTTTTAATTATTATATAATACGGGAAATTTACGGGAAAATATTAATACAGGAGGATGGCGGGAAAGAGGGGTAAAATACGGTAGTTTCCCGGCCAAAACGGTTCTCAATCAGCCTGATTACTGCAAGTGGTACAGCGTGGCCTCCCTCTGGTGGCGGGAGGACCACAGCGCGGGCGGCCCCTTACAGTTTGCATCACAAATTTCATGCTGTGACACATTAATCTGTTAATCTGTTATGTATGTCTGGTTATCTCTTACAGAACTATATAGAGTGTGTTCAACCTAAATAATGCACACATAGTATGAATTACAAATATGAACAGAAATGTATATAGGAAGATAAAGGTTACCAGGAACAATAAACAGTGAAAAATTTAGACTGATATGGGCAACATTTATAGAGTTACACATACAGAAGTAGTGTCTCTCAGTATGGTGTTAGGCTGACATGTTTGCTAACGTAACGTGCCAGACGTCTCATTATCAAGGGCATCACTGCTCGCTGAATGCCGACAATCACAGTCGTGGCTGTTTAGTCACTTCACGCGTGTCAGATGATTAATTGGTTCTGTCCTCTGTATTCCGTGTAGGTGAGTGCGTTCTTCTATCCACTGCTGCCAACAGCATGCTATGGTAGTATCCGCACGACCAGTTTGCAACGCAACATGTTGATAAGACCACCCCACTTCCTGGAGCCCATGATACGACCCCTCTCAAACTCTTCCAACTGCTCGAATTGCTCTCAATACTCTTTTCCTAGGCATATTTAGCTTGCAAAGGATGCTATCAAAACAACAGAATGGAAAGTATGCGCAACAGGACGACCTTATATAGTCTGTCAGGTACAGTGATAAGGCCCACCTTGTCTTATGTCACATGCGTGGTCGAGCATGAACCTTGAATAATTCACATGTCTCAGGATGTCAACCTTCCCACCAAGTTTCATTCCTGCCGGTTGTTTCCTTCTAGTGCAACAATTTTTTTTAAATGATGAGTGTATATAAAGTGTGGAATATTGTTAAATATATTATTAATATACAGAATAAATACATATAAGGTGTAATCTGTGTTGCAATCAACCAAGCCATTCAATATTTACTCACTATAAACATTGAGTTGGAATATGAAAAGATAGATTTACAAGCTAATTGTTTGCTAATTGTTTTTAACAACATTTAGTGAATTGTAGGTGTAGCTAATGAAATGTGATGATAGTGTTAGCCATCTACTTGCAGTCATCATTTCTCTTTCACACACATGCAGGCAAGCAGATTAGAATCTGGCAGAAAGTTAGTGTAATGTCAAGCTTGCCTTCATGAGTCCAAATAACTATCTAAGAATTAACTTAACAGCCCATTAGTAATGCTACATACGTAAAGTAACATTCCACCATGTTAAGTCTATCAGATGATGTTAACACAGCAAAGACATGATAGAATCTTAGCTCAGATAAATTTATAAAATCCTAAAATCCTCACTGCTTATATTTAATGGTCATGTAACAAAGCCACCTAGTTTTGTATCTCAAATACATGTAAAATAAATAACTAATCCAACAAGCATGCTAATAACCCTGTCTACCATGTTAATAACCCCACCTGAAATTAAGTTAACTGTGCTTCAGTCAAACTAACCAGTTGGCTCTTTAGCATTTACCTCTGCTCAGTTACTAAAACCACATTTTAAAAGTAACATTATTGTAAAGGGTAGTCATGTACATAAATGAAATTATGTTGTTACCATTAACATAACTAGCTATATAGTAAACGTTCATTCAAGCCATCAACTGCTAACTTGACAGCAAGAGTGCAGAAAGTTAAACGTTTTAGACATTAATAATTCACACAGTATTGTTTTTCCTAAATGGTGATCCCTTACCATAGCAAAGTCCTCTTTGGCCAGCGGACATAACCACCAACTAAAGAGCTGAAAAAATCTCAGCAAATCTTTTTTACATGTATTTATTTTTATGTGTAAAAAGAGTTTGACTTGGCGCAAAATCTGATGTCATTCCACAGGTATAGAAACCTTTTACTGGCGGTTTTTAGTTCTGCTTTGGATCAGTCGAAAAATGCCATTTACTTTGGCATTTAGACTCAAATTTAGACTCAAATGTATTTGATGACAAACATTTACAAAGAAACAACAAGTAGCACACTGTATTATATGTGGAATTCTGAAGTAGCAAGACTGTAATAGTAAAAACTTAAATCATCTCTATTCTACTTAAAAAATGAAAAAATCCAACTGAAAAAAATCCCACCCTCTACTTTCTGTCACTCCCACAAAACATACAAATGCACAGAGCGTTGGAGAGAGGTGTGCAAAAAGTTGGGGAAGTTGAGGGATTTTCTAAAAATGTACTACAAATAAACAAAAATAAACTGGCTAGCTAGCTACACAACCCCACTTGTAAAATGTCCTGTTCAAAACCAATATAGCCCACACTCTGGCATGCCCACACAAATCCCACATAGGGCCTCTGTGGGCCAGGCTGCACCATTTTACGCCTTGTAGGTCAATTTTTGAGGTGAAAAGTGATATTGGCCCCAAAATAGAGCCTTGATATGTATATTGAATATGATGGACGATGTTCTCTGATGATTCTTGATGATTCTGTATGAAATAAATGTTAAATGTATAGAAATTTGTGTTTCGGATTAATCGTTCTAGGTACACTTCATCATTGTGTTATCTATGATCTACTGTCTGAGGCCTTCACATGTAGGCGGTTTGTTGGTGTACCGGTTTCATTCAAATTTCCGAGGAACACAAGCAGCGATCTAAGATAAGCTGTTCCATTGTGGACATATGATTACAGCCATAACCAACACACATGCACACATTGGGAACTTCGTAGGTTAGCTGTGGGAACTGAAGACAGGGGCTTGCGCATTCAAATTCCAAACAGGCCACCGTGGACTCGAACTGCCTAACTAGAAATGACTTGTTCTAAAAACGCTCTGAGAATATGCAGTGCAATGTTCGTTTAATATTTTTAGTGGTAAATTTTCTATTGTTTCCCAGAATGTTCTTTCTAAAGGTAGGAGAACGTTCTCTAAAAACATTCTGCGATCTAATGTCTCAGTAACATCCATAAAATGTTTTTTACTTTTATTAATTATACCTTTTGTCTCCCCCTTGAAATTAACTTACACGCTGTTTCCAGTGTAGAAACATTTTAGCAACAAATTCAAATGCTTACCCAAAGATGACATGCTAGTAACCCTCTGATAAAAACGCACATAGAACAAAATGTATTGGGTACCGAATTCCTAATTTGCAATAATACATATGTGAAGCAAACAAAGGATATTTAGTTTGCTTCTGGAAGTGACTGTGGCAGATATTCATGGATCATATTCTGGATTTTATTTTTGTTTCACTTGGCAATAGGGCTTCTGAGTCATGAATGGTCGAGCAGCCCCACAGGAATTCAGTAAAGCCAGTTTCTGTTGTGGCTTAACTCATTTGCGTAGATTTTTATAACAGTTGTTTATGCTTACTCTAAAGTTGTGGGAAATGCAGCAACGGACGTAATTTGCAGGGTGATGCAGAGACTGCAGTCAATCTCTCCAGAGGCACCTACTTTTATCTTGGGCGACTTTAATAATGTTGCTCCAAAATCAAAGTTGAAAAGTTTTTACCAGTATGTTACTTGTTCAAATTACAGACACAGAGGGTTGCATCTGTGTTACAGCTCGGTTAAGGGTGCATATAAGTCTTTAGTTAGACCTCCACTTGGCTCACAATTGTGTATATGTACTACCAGTCTGTAGAGCAGTGCTGAAAAGGGAGTAGGTTGTCAATAAACAAATTAGAATATGGAATGAGGAGGAGGAAAACGTGATAGAGAGTTGGCAAATGATTTTAATAGGTTTTATTTAAGATTCAAGAAGCATGATTTTAGCAGGAAAATAGATGAACAGATAAGAAAATTCAGCACAGAAGGTCAGGTGTTTTTTGATCTGATGAGTGTATAGAAGGTGTTTCAGCAGAGTAAACTAAAGAAAAGTCCAGGCCTGGATGAAATGGGGGTTAAATTTTTACACTACTGTGCGCAACTTAAACAGTCCATCACCCTTCAGTGTGTGCCAAGTATATAGAAGCAATCCACAATTATTCCACTAGCCAAGGTGGCTTGGCCTGTGATTTTAGATCTATTGCCTTGACATCTTTAATCATGAAAGAATTTTGAGAAATTGATGCAGAGGGAGATAGCAAAGTCTGAGAAATATTTACACCCACTGCAGTTTGCTTATAGGGCACATAGAAGGGTGGAAGATGCTGTACTAACTTTACTTAATTTTTGCATGAAAATTTAGAAGGCCAAAAAAATCATGCAGGAATGTCGTTTATTGACTTTTCATCACCCTTAAACACTGTTTAGCTACATTTACTGGCAGAGAGGCTAGTGGATCATTTTCACTGCATTTTAGCTTGCTAGGTTGGATTATTGATTTTTTCTTTGGACAAATTGGACTCAAGGGTCAGTTAAATGACTAATTCTCTGAAAGTCTTGTTTCTTTTACTGGTTCTCCACAAGTATGTGTCCTATCTCCTCCTTTGTTAATTTTTGGATAAATGACTGTCATATTCAATATGAGAACAGATATGTTTTAAAGTATGCCGATAACTCATAGTCATAGTTAGTCTTTTTTGAGACAATGAGAACAGTCATGGTTTGATAGTGGATGTGTTTGTGCAGTAGTGTAAGGATTAATTCCTAAAGCTTAACATCTATAAAACCAAAGAGATGGTAGTTGATTTTAGCCGAGACAATAAGGATTTTATTCTACAACAATTGATGAGAATGTTGTTGAAAGAGTTAGCAGCTACAACTACCTTGGTAAAGTATTTGATGATAAGTTGTGTTTTGATCAGAACACAAACAAGATCTTCAAGAAATCTTAACAAGGTATTTTGAGGAAACTCAGTAAATTTCTGGTGTGTTCAAAGCTTATGACTTTATTTTAATTCTTTTATCAAGACAGTTTTGACACGTGCATTTATTTGCTGATTTGAAATCTGACCTTTAAAAATAAGAATCTTTTAAGTAGAACTGTTAAAACTAGCAGTCAGATTATGGGATGTCAGCAAGCATCCTTATTACAACTGTATCATAAGCACACCTTAAACAACGCTGAATTCATTATTGTATCAGAATGCCATCCTCTGAATAAAAAGTTCCTTCAGGCACTCGCTATAGACTTCCAAAGGTTCGATGCAATAGATATAAAAACTCTTTCATCATTTGTGCAATTATGTTGTTGAATAAGAAGATAAAAATAAGATTTACTGCTCATCCATGCGCTCTCATTGTCCTGTGAAATTTTTAGTTTTTGTATTGCTATTGTTTTAAATCCTGTTTTGGTATTTTTGTGTGTTGTATTATCGTTGTTAGTGGTCGTGATGTATGATAGTAACTGCTTGCAAATCAAAGTTCTCCTTGAGAGATAATAATAAAGACTGAACTGAACTGAACATCTTTATTTAACACAGGGCGCTTAGAGGTATTTTTTTAAAAAAACAAAACAAAAAAAACATTTCTTTTGGCCATTGGGAAATCGAGCTTGGACCCAGAGTGCCAAATATGGGCATAAGGTCTACAGAATGATGAACTTCAGTGGTCTATAAGTGACGTGCGAGGAGTTGCGTTAGGTGTGACACATTCTCTACATATAAAACTATACTCAAAACATATCTGTTTACATATCTATTACTCTAACATCTCTCAATAAACGGACTTCACTTTGCCGCTCACTTGTTCTCTCTCCTTCCATCTTTACCGCTTGATCCTGATGGATAGTTTTGAAAATTGAGGAGCTGCCAGCATTGTGGAATTATTCTCCAGGATTTACAAGCTCTAAATCTCACAACAAGTTACAATATCTACCTGTCTGTCCTGCTAATCTCTCTCTCTACCTATCCCTCCTGCCTGACCTGATATCTGATGATGCTCTTTTGCTCATCAGCCTGCCTGACCAGAATTACCACAGTAGATCACCCAGCATCTGCCACTGATCATGATCTCTGTTTCTCACTTTGGCAGAGACCCTATGAGATGGTTACTAACATTACTTCCTCCTGGACAGCAGAATGTTTCTGAAATTTGTTTAAGCACTGAGCTTTTTTGCTGTATCTTGTCATCCATCTCATTATCTCTGTCTTTCTCTCTTCATCCGAGGTCGACCAGAGGAGGATGGGTTTCTCCCTTAAGCCTGGGCTCCACTCAAGGTTTTTTTTCTTATTCCAAGGGAGTTTTTCCTTGTCACTGTCACCTCGGGATTGCTCATGGGGGGCTTAGACAGTCCAGAAGAAAACACACTGTCTTCTGTTCATCTACAGAAGATCTACTGGCCATATGTCACCTTATATCATAACAATGCTCTCTGTAAATAAAGGAAATTAACACTCTGGATCCAATGACTGGATTGCCCTTAAAGTCCTGAGAGCTTTCCCTAAACTGCGAAAATCTGCTTTTAGCTGCACTGCATCGGCAAGTTCAAATTTATTGCAGGAACTTCACTTGCTGTTGTCACTTGACCATTTCACTGGGCCAAACTCTTATTCTGTAACCACCTTGACTCAGCCTGTAACTGTTTTTTTTTTTTTTTTTGACTTTTTGTAACATATATTAGTCGCTTACTCTGTTGTTGTTATTTTTAATATTATTATTATTATTATTTAACATTCTTGTTTTTCTTTTACTCCTCTTATGCTCACTTTTATTATTAATTATTATTGATTTTATGTCTTTAATTGTTTTAATTGGTAGCCCTGATTTATGTAGTTTTTTAGAAATCCTATGGAATATTGGAAGGGAGAGCTGATAACTGTCACGCTCCCGAATCCCCTAAGCGCCTCCGCTCCCTCGGACTCCACTTCCCAGAGGGCTATGCTCGATGACAACGCGTTCACGTGCTCCCGGTCGGATTCTCCGATCTGTTCCGGGTCTCCTGAGTTTTAGCCCAGCTGTCTCTAATCCCTGTCTATATTTAAACCCCTGGTTTCCATGTGCTCCTCACGAAGCTTTGCCTGCTTTAAGTTAGCAATTCTGAGCGTTTATTTCTTCTGTGCATTCCCGGTTTTGACCCCTTTTTGAACGTGACTTCCTCTTTATCGTATTTCCCTCTGGCTCTGTTTTGGACTCTCTTTGGCTTTTGACCTGCTTTTTCATCTTCTGACTATCCCTCTTTCTTTGACCCCTCTAACACCTTGCTTCCGCTGACTGCCTATTCTAGTTCCGACCTGTGCTCGTTCTCGACTTTGCTCTTGCTTAACCCCTGTGTGTTACTGTGTTTTGCTGCTTGGGTTCATTGTGCCTGCTTGTTAATAAACTACCTTGACTTTAGTTCTGCACACGTCGGTTGGAGTCTTTTTGTCTGACAATAACACCAGGTTCAACTACATGTTTGCTCTCTACTTTATATACTAAAATACATAAAGCATTCAGCATCATCATTAGTTTTTACCTCTGTTTTCCAGCTGAAAGATATGAGATAAAAAAGGTTACACTGGTAATGTTAGCTGAGGTAACAGATCATTAGCATATGTCTGTTTTTCTGAAAGACTGGTTGTCATTTGCTGTGTACATTTCAACCAGATGTAGCATTTAAAATGGGACAGCATATTTAGTTAAGAGGCTGGCAAAAAAGGTAGCCAGCTTCAGCCTTGTTTAAAGATAAACATCAACTTTGCCTGTTTACAGTTCGGTTCCCTGGAAAGGGTATGAAAAATGGCAACATCCTCTTCACATCCTAGAACGGTAGATTTCTCCACATGGTCTGCCATTGCTCTGATGCCATGTGTAAATATTGAGGACGGAAAAATTGAGGAATGGAGAAAATGGTCAAGAAAGTGTGAAGACTGAAAGAGTCAAGAATGTTACATGACAGTTTAGGATTTTGAAATGGGCTTACAGACCTTGATTGTAAATGTGGAATTTGTGTTTGAAGAATTAGACAAGTGTTTCAGGTTCATGGTATGTCAGTTTATGTACCGAACTCACCTTATTCCACTATGACGATGTAAATACAGTTTTCCATTATATGGCACCTTCAACAAACTGATTTTATGTTGTGTTTAATTTAAGGCTGTACAGCACAGTTTTTTTGAAAAAAATAAAAATTTGTGGCTATAGCAACAGTGGTGCATTCTCTGCCACCCACCACTCAACATACTCCAAGGCATCTTCCAGGTTCCATTGACAAGCCCTGTTGCTCTGCCTCACCGCACTGCTATACTCTCACAGTCCTCGGCCAGGCTTTTTTCTCTCCACCTCGAGTTTGTCATTTCCATTCAATCCACTAGGAGGTGATCCCATTTTTGATACCATTGTGGCGTGGGTGAAGAGTAAGAAGACATGAGAAACACAGCACTTTAGTTGAAAGCTCTTTTTTTTTTTAACACAGCAGCGGTGGAGACTGATGATCAGTGTTACTGAACAGCCAGGATAGCAGACAGGTCATCAATAGCCATACAACTCTCCCTGATGGTAGGCACCACCTTGGATGCCATTAGGGATTTTGGGCCCCATGAAAAGACCATCACACTATTGTCCTTTCTTTTCTCTCTCTGTCTTCCTTTCTTGTCTTTCTTTTCATTTTTGAAAGTCAAATCTTCCACTGGCAGTCTTCACTCACAAGTCTCTAATAGCAAGTATTGTTTTTGTCTGGTTTGGGGTCAGGACAGAACTATTTCATGTACTTAGAGTAAAGGTCTTCAAATTGTCCCTCCAGCACCCCAAGACAGTCTGCATAGGTTGTAACTCAAATGTGGACTGTCCTGGGGATGGCCGCAGCTCAATGACCTCTGACTTAGAGGGAGGGGGATTGGGCCACATAGAGGCTCTCCTGATGTTTACTTTTACAGAACCATATGTTTTATTAGTGCGTTGTAAACAAAATATTCTATTAATGATAACAGAATAATAATTTATTATTTAAAAATACCTAATATAGTCTCTGTCAGTCACAGGCCCTCAGAATTGTTCTAAATTATATCCCCCCATATGGTGCTCTTGTGCACAACTACCCCACTAAACAAGGCCCACCGTCCAGCACAATATAGTCCAGTAAACATATACAGTCATCATGGAAGAAAAGCGATATTCTGAAGGAAACCAGCGACATGAAGGATCTGGGAGACCTACACAAACCACAGAGAATAAGAACTGACAAATTGTCTGACGTGCAAGGAGTGACCCAACAGCCACGTTTGTGGATGCAGGACTACATGCACGCAGACCATTATGACGACTGCCCTTAACACCACTGCAGCAGTGACTCCAGCATGCCTGGCTATTACAAATGGGAGAGCCAGAAGGTTACAAAAACATGAGGGATCCTTGAGAAGTCAACACCCCTCTGCTCCACTGTTAACAAACTTGAGTGAACATTTATG